>LOJH01036120.1:1805-12050 GCA_001685095.1 Ellobius talpinus | reverse complement strand
ACACACAGACAGAATATTGTATACATAATAAATAAATATTTTAAAAAATAATAATAACTCACAATATATACATTAGACATTTGATAAATATACTTATTGTTTAAAATATTTCAAGAACAATAATTGCTAATTAGTGTTTGTATATAACTTTTTCTATGCAATAAAGTTGTATATCCTTTCTCAAATAAAGACTAAAATTATGACACTTCAAGAAGATATTGTTTAAGAACTACAATAATCAGAGATAATTTTTTAATTGCCAGGTCAATAGATTGTGTATGTTCTTATTCAATATTGATAACCAGAGAATATAATAGGTTACAATTATTATACACAAATTGACATGAGGAAAATGAAAATAAAGTATTTTTTATTTTGTTTCATCAAACAAGTACTTTATTTTATGTATAGTAATATGGTTTGCATTTTGATTTCACTCTAATAGATTGCTTTGAGCCGATTTTAAACAGAATGATAAAGGGAAATATTTCAGCTTAACAAACCCATCCCCCAAATGTTTTTTTAATCACCCTTTTGTTCAATATGACAAATATATAATTGGGTGTCTTCTTTAATTCCATTAACCAAGTGAACAATATGAATGAGGTACTGTTAGTTACTGAAGATCATGTTATTGATCACAGTTCTGGGAAGACACAAAGGAAGCTGACTTCTAACAGGTTGGAGTGGATGCTAGAGAAAGTGGGAGCTAAACTGCAGCTGCTGCAGAGAACAGACTGATGTTCGGATGATGCTGTCAATTCCAACTCAGAATGAATCACATTCCCAGGTTAGGGATTCAGAAGAAAAATTAATGGAAGAAGTGTGACCAAAAGATAAATTCTTCTTGTTGCCCACTGTAAAATACTCTCTTAACACTAAGGTTACCCTTGCTTGTCTCCAGTCACAAATCCTATTCTGGTGAGTACATATGATCTTAGTCTGCCTGAGTGATCCCCATCCTCAGACCAAGCCTGGCTCTCATCTCCTGTTCTCTGATCTAGCCTGCTGAGTGTCCTGACCCACCTACACCACTTGTAATAATTCAATAAAAAAAGATACAAAGAGACAGAGATACAAAGACAGAGAGACAGAGGCTCAGAGAGAATAAAATACTTGTCCACTGACAAGTAAAATGGCAATTGGGAAATTTTTACTTCCAGAAGGTGTGTTTACTGCCTTTCCTCTTCAATATTAGCCAGTGTCTAGCTTAAGTTTATTGTTTGCACAAGTTGGTAAAAAGTGAGCTGAAGATGCTTAATGACAATAGGAGACATTTAAAAAGACAGTTGCAGGCAAGATCTCAAAATATGCTTAAAACCTACAGGAGTTCAAGCCAACAAAAAATTGCAGTAAAGAGATGAGAGGTGTGTTATATCCCGCACTTAGTATAACAGTTACTGGAATCTGACAGTTGCTGAAAGGAGGGAACTCTGGTCTTCCTTAAAGGTGTGACCTGCAATAAGTTTTCCATACTCCAGTGGAAAGCTATCCACCCAGGAGTATGAGGGTAACCACAACAACAGAAAAATTAAACTTGATTGGTTTAAAAAAGTAAGGGTCTGCAAAGTTGGGTTGATAAGAAAGGAAAGTGTGGATCTGGAAGGAATTAAGGGAATAGGATCGAAATATGATCAAAACACATTGTAGAAAATTATTAAAGAAAAACTAATACAGAGAAGAGAAAAATGAGTAGGTTCTCCCAGTGGTAATTCCATTTTCAAAAGGCTACAAAGCAATTTAATTAAAAAACAAACAAACAAAAAACCTGTAGTGCTTCCTTGAAACTAGGACTGTGTTAAAATGCACAAGATATTTTAAATCTCTAGGCAAGGCCACATGTAAACTACAAAAGCTAGTGTTTTACATGGAGAAATAAGAAGCCACTTAGAAACTCAGTGAGAGATCATGAATTTTCCTAGTGGACAGAGTACTTAACTCCATTACAGCCATAGGCTGATTAAATCAGCCACATTACATTTCCATGGTGTTTCAGCCAATTAAGCCTGCCCAATTCATCTCTGCTTTCTGAGGACATAAAGACATTAGAAACAAATTTACGATCAGGCCTGTTAGTGAAATGACTTGTAGACTTATTTTCAAACTACGATGGCTAAATTAATAATAAAAAAGTTATTTAAAAAGATCTGAAATATGTAGGGTTTTTAATTCTAAAGTCACTATGATAGGGCTTTAATTGCATCCAAAAATGTTTCTTCCCTTCCTTTTTTTGCACAGAGCCAGAAAGCACTGAAGTGTGCAAATCAACCAACCGGAACAGAGGGAGAAATAAACTGAACTCATCTGAAGGCAGCTGACTCCATTGTAGAGCAATCTTCGCACAGCATGCAGTTCACCTGAAGAATCCCAGCATTCGTACACAGGGAAGGTTAGATTTCATTCCTGTCGTAACAGGAATCTGCAGAGTAGAATTGAGATTATGAGGTTATACAGTTCTTAGAAGGAGAGATGTACTGCTATTGACATCCTGCCTGAAAGACTAACTTCACTGAAACACACTATTATTCTGCTCCCATTCAACTTTTGAGCAAAAAGAAGACAAATGGATCATTGAAGAGGGAAATTAATGAAAGTGAAAACAGCTAATCCTTTATGAATACATAAACTTTAATCTCATTGAAACAAAACATCGTTTTTTATTGTTTATGATAGAGGGATTAATGCTATTTATTCTTAAAGAAATTAAAGTTTGGCTATTTCTCTTACAAGAAGTTTTTGGACAAAATGTGTTTTATTTTGTTTAAATAATAAAACTGGTTCCTGATTGCATTTTAAATGCTTACACTGATAATCACAAATAAGTGTAACTCTCACCCTTCAATAAAGAAGCTCTTTTTTTTGAAGGAGAGAGAGGACATTTCAGAAGACCACAAATTGTCAAAACGTGGAGAAGAACTGAACATTGGATACCAAGCCCCTTGCTTTTACTTCTGCACCTAAGGCTCAGTGAACATCTTAGAGGAGAAAGAAGAAAGAAAAGAAGAACCAGGGAATCATAAAATCTGATGCAAAATTTGTCTTTGGGAAATGAATGGGAAGCTAACCCTATAATACCCTAAAAAATGCTGCCTAAAGAAGACCTAAATGAATAGAACAATAGAACAATAGACATGGTAACATGCAAAGGGAAAATTTCACAGAGGCTCAACCCATAACAAAAGAAAAACAGGCAATTAACAACTGCTGAGAAGCAGAATTGGTCTTTCATAGGAATAAGGCCCCTAATATATCAATCTGAGAAGTGGCCAGATTTGGGAGGGGTTTAAAGGAGAAAAAAAGGAGGAGAGTGAGCTAATTTAGTAAATATAATTTACTAAAAAGTAAATATACAAATTTAAAAAATAAAATGCTAATTAATTTTTTAAATTTAAATAGGACAAGCTCACCCTAAGTAATTGGAATATGTTAGTTTTAGGCTTAATTATTATATATACTTTCATGTGCCAAAAATAATCTTTGTAGTCAAGGTGTTTTGGGTTAGAGGATTAATCAAGGAAGAAGCTAGGATATTGGAGAAGGAAGAGTTAGTAGGTGGTTTACCCAAAACTAATAGTATCAATAAAATACTAAAAAAAATACATAAAACACTAGTTAGTAATCTAATTTTAAAATTCAACTTTAAAAACAAAAAGGAAACAAGAGTTTGTTGTGATTCCTGATACAATATATGGGTTATTAAATAAAAATCACAATGCAAAGCATGGGATTCCTCCTTACTAGGTGTTGGTCAGAAAGACTCTACGGCTATACAAAACAACACATGCTGTTGTCATTCTTATTGGTTACTATGGTAACTTGAATGTTTTCAGAGACCTATCTACAAAGGTGCAAGGATAATTTTGGACTCTTCACACTACCCAAAAGCTTTGATAAAATTTCTATTATCATACAAGAAAATAAAATTACGTATTTATATAATGGAAGAACATTAGTGAATTTTGTTACTGTGGGCAAATATCTACATAGTTTACTTTAAGAAGGTAACAAAAGGTCTCCCACGAAGTACAAGGATAATTTCATGTACTATGCTGTGTGTGGCTTTCTTCCTGTCTTTCCTCTAGTTATGAGGTGTTGAAAAGTGCATCTTCTGATAAAGCTGCCATCTGCAGTGTTCCTTAGACTAACCACCAGCAAATGCAAACTGACACTTCTGAAATGGATTAGTGTGCATATCAACAATCTTCTAATGGCTTTCATCCTTTCTATCACATTTGACCTTGCCTTTTGGAGGCATTTGATAAATGATTAATTATTCATTCTAGAACTTGATCCTTCAACAACTAAACTACTTCCCGGAAACAAATATGGATGTGTATTAGGGCATCAGAATGAATCAATTATTCATTGATTCTATGCCTTGTGTTTGCCTAGTGTGTGTCAATCTCTAAGTTAGGCAGTCTGTGAGCTTAAAAAAATAGAATACAAGATCTCTTTTCTTTTTTTTTTCAGAATGAAACAGATACTAAGAGAGTGTGTGGACTAGGTTATTATGATTAAATATTTTTTATGTCCATCCTCAGTAATTGCCTATCCAACTCTGAGTGCATGTACTGGAAGAAGAAAAAAGATTTGAAGTAAAGCAGTCTAAAATATCCCGCAAATATGTGAGTATAGGAAAGTAAACATCAATGGAAAAGTCAGTAGTAATCAAATAAAAAGAAAACTGCACCAAGGGTTGAAATCTGTTCTTGTTAATCACTATTATGATACAGCAAAACTGCAGAATCATATAAAAGTCCAAATATGAGTACTACAAAGCACTTCTGGAGTCTTGCAAGAATAAAAATACATATTAAATACTCAAGATAGATGAAAGAAGAGCTGTAGGAAGGGAAACGGATGCCAGAAGAATGTCGCAAAGTAGAAAATCAAGTGTTGTGACTGAAGCTGGTGCTCTTTCTGCATAAAACTAGGACAAAAAATAATAATAAAGGAAATCTCAATTTGGTATTCTCAATGTGGTAAATGTTAATTTATTGAAGGATATGGAAAGTTTTCCCAGATTATTAGGCCTTGTCCAGCCAGTTTGGAATTTCTTAAGTATTTATTGACTCCTTTGACTTCATTTTTTCTTTTTTTCATCTTTCCATGGAGCAATCTGTGCTCTCATAGCTACTGAACTGAGAAAACCACTGATATCTATTTAGGATATTTACCTTCCACTTTCTGAAGTGGATAAAATTTCTCTGAAAACAAGGGAAAATATCATCTGAAGATGATCACGTTTAAGGAGGAATTAGGATTAATGAGAATGTTGTACCCATTTATGATCCATTTTAAAGATCTCATTTCATGTATGCTTTAAACACTATATTTAATGGTCCCTGGCATGTTTATCTCTCCTCTGAGAATACGGAGACAACTGTAATATTATATACTTTTGTTCTCTCTCTCTGTCTCTCTCCTGCATCCCTCCCACAATCCTCCCCTCTCCCTACATTTGTGAATTGAAGTCAGAGCTGAACTTTCAGTTTCTTCTTCAATCCTTTCTCCACTTCATTTTTTGATTGTTTGTTGTTCTTGTTCTTGACATAGTTTCTCTCATCAAACCCAGATGACCAATTGAATTTTCTAATTTGAGTGAACAATTCCAGAGATTCCACTATCTGCATCTATACAGGGATGAAAGTACAGTCAAATTCTACTTTTTATGTGTGTGCTGGGGATCTGAACTTAGGTCCTGATGTTGCATTGTATTAAGTCAAGTTCTTGCATTGATTTCTGAAGACAAAAAGCAGCAAAATATAGGGTTCTTTTTAAAAACTAAATAATATGAGGAATTACTAAATCACTAAAGAAGCAAAATATAGGGTTTTTTAAAAGCTAAATAACATGAGCAAGTACTAATCACTAAATGAAGGAAAAGAAGATAAGATTACATGAAAAACTGATCAGCGCACAGTAAGAAATAAACGAAAGCTGGCAAGATGATTTAGCAATTAAATGCACTTGTTGCTTTCCCAGTATTTCTGACTTTTATTTTCAGCACCCACATGGAGCTCTAGGGGACTTGCAACCTTCTTCAGGTATCAGTAGGTGCCAGTCGTGGAAGGTTTCATAGTCAAAACACAGAAAACAAACATAAAAGAATAATATTACAAATCTGAAACAAAATTTTAATAGCTGTGCACTGTTTTTCCTCCTGGAAAAAACCAATACATGTTTGTAAAATCAAATTCTTTTACATTGCTCTCAGAGAAGAATTTGAGAAATACTGCCTGGTTTCACCTTAACAGTGCTAAAAACAGAGCTAGTCAGTAGGAAATGATGTCTGTTTACAAAGCATGAGATTTGGATTGACTTATTAGACAGCAATGTCAAATGGTAGGCTTCCCTTCAACTGAATCTAAAATTCAAATTGTTCAAATTACCACACTCAATGATTCTAATATTTTAAAGCGATTTGCCTGTATTAAGATAGACCCTGCATCTAGCTGTATTTTTGTTTGATTTGATACAAATGTAGCACAAGGTAGTAGTTGATTACACTCACACTTAGCTGTTGAAAAAACTAATATCCAAAGAAAATTTCTTCTTAGAGTTTTTAAAATACCTTAGATTTGTGGATTTAATGTGCTTGGTCACTCCAGGTGTACTGTGCTTATATTATGACTTCCAAGTTTATGTTCTTAAGGGATTCCTGAGTATGCCAACAAGTGGAGGTCTGACTCTTGTAGACCCCTTAGGTTCATTCCTTCTGTTGGTCTGTCTTTTCTGACTTCAATGTGATATTATTATGTCATATTATTAAATTTTGTTTTTCTATTAAAATGAATACATGAATACAAACCTAGTCCCTAAGATAAATGTAAGACAGCTGTACTGTCATTCATACCTATTTAGAGGAAAAAAATAAATACAGTTTTCTCCAATGGAATAACACAGATACATCAACCACTCCAGGGAAGAGCTTGTGTTCAGTAGTTATTTGCCTACAAATAATGGACTATGTAGTTCTTCTGTGTGCTTTCATTTGACTACACTTTGTAGAGATTGAATGTTTGTTGGTTGGTTTATTTTCTTCTCTTTTTGCATTTTTTTTCCTTTCTGGGTGATGTATTTCGCTTTCTAAGTTTTAGGTACTTTGCCATTTGTTGGGGTTTTGGTTTGTTTTCTAAGAAAGATATAAAAGTTGGGTGGTAAGGGAAAGGGAGAATCTGAGTAAACTTGAAGTGAAGGAGGGGAAGAAAATTAAAATATCTTTAAAGTTGTAGAATGCTTTAAATAATAAAAAAGAAGAAAACAATATATGCCACCCAAACAAAGACAAATAAATAGTAATTTCTCTATTACAAGATTAAGAGACTAAACCACAGAAATTTATTTCTACTCAATTTCTTTCTAAAGTATCAATAAATGTGGTTTAACCATTCCTCCCAATGGGAGAAAATTCCTTAAGTGATAAAATGTGAGTCAACATATTACTCATAGGGCTGGGTCACTGTTAGTAATAGAGTTATTGTAGACTATACCCCTGCTAGTGATTTAGAGGCAACAATTCTAGAGTAAAAGATCACTTGCTCCTTAATGGTATGCTTGTCATACAACAGGTAAATAAGATTGGTTTAAAATCAGAAACTTCCCAAAATTCAAACTCTGTTTGAGTGATCAATTTACAAAATTGTATCCTGATTTATAATGGGGAGAAATGGTTGCTTCTTCTTTCACTGCTTTAACAACTGTGCCAATAAAAGGGAAAACTTCAAATAGAGCATTCTTTGAGACCTTCTTCTTTCAGAATGGTGCTGTATCCCAAAAGCAAATTACTGCTGACTGCTAGGGCACTCAGTCATTGGCCTTTAATTGACTGAGATATGAATTTTTATTCCTGCTTTCATGACTATTGTTGCTTTTGAAAAATATAGGCTGAAAGTTTCATCTGAGTCCTTTGCCACAGCCTGATACTTATCTATGTGATACAAATAGAGAAGCCTGTAGTATGAGCCTTTCCATGAGGTTTTGGTAGTTAAGAGCATCTTCCATCCATCTACCCATAAAACTCTTTGAAACCAGGAGAACTGTCTAGCCTGTATCTTTGGGAAGAATCATTTGCAAAGAGAAGAGAAGAAAAGAGAAGAGAAGAGAAGAGAAGAGATAATACTGTAGCTACTGAGCCTCAGAGATGACTGTCTTTAACTCATTAGAAACCCCAAAAATATTGATGATGAAAAAAAGAAAATCACATAATATAGGTTCAATAAAATTGGCTTAGAAATAATTTTATAGCATTTTCTGAATATAATAAAATATATGAGTGCAAAAGTATATAGTACTACATATTGAAAGTTTTACTCAGTAATATACTAATAATTTTTCTAATAAATTAATATAAAGAAATAAGACTTCTTTAATAGGAAACAGGAATGCATTGCAGATCTATATAAGAAATATGATACATGCATATAGAAACCTGTCTTACATTGTTTTTATAATGTTTAATATATATTACTGTTTTTTGAGATACATGTGTAGAAATATTTAAGAGTCAAATTATAAAACTTATCTCGAATTTATAACTTTAATAATTATTGAGGAAGATAAAATCAACAGTGTTATAAAAGGATAGATATCAATGTTATTTAAACAATAAAATACATTAAAAAGCAGGTCAAAAATTATATCGTTCATCCCATAATTATGAGTAAGGAAATAATATTTAAAATCACAAATGTAAGAACAGATCACAAATGTAAGTCAAATAAGTTCACTCAAAAGTGGAGACATTCTCTGTGTGTATGTGTGTTCATGCACTCATGCATATGGAGCATTTTAGTGTTGCATGGTCATCTTTGAAGGTACCTGTGTTCTTGTGTGTGAAGAGCAGAGGACATTAAATATCCTTCTTAAACAACCGCATATTCTTTCCAGGCAGGGATTCTCGCTGAACTAAGAACTTGATATTGTTCATCTGGGCGTGCTAACCATCTCCCTTAATGTTCCTGTCTCAGAAATGTAGTAAGAAGGCGGGACGTGGCCGCGCTCTCCTCGTACAACAGATTGGCGCCTCAATGTTGACCTTTTGGTAGGGCAGTACTTAGATAGGTGGGAAGACAGAACTGAAAGCTGGGAGGAGAAAGGCAGACAGGGAGAGCCGCCATGAAGTCGCCAGGTCAGACATGCTGAATCTTTCCTGGTAAGCCACTACTTCGTGGTGACCTACAGGTTATTAAAAATTGGTTTAATCAAGATATGAGAGATAGCCAATAAGAGGCTAGAGATAATGGGCCAAGCAGTAATTTAATTAATACAAATTTTGTGTGGTTATTTCAGGGGCTAAGCTAGCCGGGCATCCAGGACAAGTAGCCTCCTGCTCATCCTACAACACAGAACTGTGTTTCCAGGTACCTATGGCCATTCCCAATTTTACTAAAAATGTTGGGAATATAAACTCATATCCATTCTTACCTATTGAGCCATTTCCTCAATATCATTATTTCAAAGGAAAACAAAACAAAAAGAACAAACAAAAGATTATGAAAGGAACAACAAAAAACACAAGTACTTATTCTTTTCTGATATAAAATCTTCATCAATTTAAAAGACAATAGAAGGGGGAGAAAGAGTGATATACACTGCCATTTGTAGTAGACAGAATTAATACTGAAAGATTCACTACATTAACAGAGATAATTCACATTTTAAACTTTCATTAATGTGATTTATAACACAAAGCACTCACATATCCTGTTTAATGAAAATTTCAATCAAAATTCAGCAATTTTCTAAAACTTATTCTGATTTATTCACTTATTTTAAACTCATTATTTGTCATTATTATAATCTGGGGCAAATGTAATTCTCTACAGATTTTCCACTGCTATAGAGATTTGCATTGGTATAGATCTTGATCTATTGATACAAATTTAAGGTCAATTTTATTATATGTATTTCTGCTCTTGATAAAGGTATTGTTTGTGCAGCTGATTTAAAATGTAATGTATAATTTAAAATATAGGTTAATAGATAATCATCAATAATAGTCAAGCTTGTAGTCATGTTAGTTAGATTTTCTAGGTTTACAAAAATGTACTTAAGATGGATAGACATTCTTCAAACCTTTAAAAGACTATAGAATATGGCATTTAAAAAGTTTTAATAACTTAGGACTTTTTATAACAGTGAGACACATCTGCTCCTGGCAGCACCACTTACTTCCAGAGGATGATGGGTATCGAAGAGGCTACTTATGGAGTTTGTTAGCCATTTGGGCAAGAAACTGCTCTT
>LOJH01036119.1:3058-15591 GCA_001685095.1 Ellobius talpinus | reverse complement strand
AGATCCGCCTGCATCTGCCTCCCAAGTGCTGGGATTAAAGGTGTGCGCCACCACCACCCGACTCTCTGTATGTTTAATATAGCCCAGGTTGGCCTCAAACTTGCTATGTAGCTAGAGATGACCTTAAACTCCTGATCCTCCTGCCTCTACCTTCTAGAGTGCTGAATGACAGCCGTGAGCTACTGTGCCCAGTTTCTGTGGTGCAGGGGTTGGGACACAAGGCTTCATGTAGACCAGACAGTATTCTCCCAGTGGCTACACCCTTGACCCCAGTGAACCATCAGAGCAACCTCAAGCCTTTCCCTCTCTTTTGGCTGCGCTGGGGAGTTCACGCCTTGTTTTTTCACATGGTGTTCTTTATCCCTGACATGTGAGTTCACGTTCTTCCACTGTTTGACCCCTCTGCTCCTCCTTTTCTCATCTTAAGGTACACGTGAGATATTCCCATCCTCCCCTTTGAAGTCCCCAGTCTTGTTAAGACAAAAAGAACAACTTCATTCATTCTCTTTTTATTTTTTAAAATAATAATATTATAATAATTGCTGGACATGGTGCACATGCCTTTAATCCCAGCACTCGGGAGACAGAGGCAGGTGGATCTCTGTGAATTCGAGGCCAGAATTACAAAGCAAGTTCCAGGACAACCAGACAGCCAGGGCTGTTACACAGGGAAACTTTGAATAAAAAAAAAAGCCGGGTGTTGGTGGCACACACCTTTAATCCCAGCACTGGGGAGGCACTCCCACACACACACCCGTTTTTTTTTGTTTTGTTTTGTTTTGTTTTTTGTTTGTTTTTTTTTCCTGAGACAAAGTATTTTTCTGTTTAGCCCTAGCTGTTCTTTCTGGTCTCTTTGTAGACCAGGCTGGTCTCGAACTCTCAGAGATACACCTGCCTCTGCCTCTCTGAGTGCTGGGATTAAAGGTGTGTACCACCCTATGCTTGACTAAGTCCCTAAAGTTTTTAACATTGTCTTCAGAGTTCAGTTTGTAGCAATGTATTGGGAATAAGCAAATATCTTGGGATTTTCGGTAGAGGGTGTCTTCTCTAAACCCCGGAATATATGGTTCTAGAGTGGATGCCTTTGACGTGAAGTAACTCAAATGGTGTAGTCCCTGCTTCCTTCCTAGAGTATTGCTAACTGCATGCCTGAGAAATTGCCAGGTCATACGGGATAGGCAGCTGTCTACATGGTAATTTGATGGGTTTGAGGAAATCCCCTGCTTAAAATATCTTCCCCCATGGATGGCCTTGGCGTTTGCCTTAAATATATCACTTACCCTTCAGCACAAGGTGCTGCGGAAAGGCAGTTGTTACCCAAGAGTGGCTGGAGAGCCACACTGGTGCTCAATAATGCTTCCTGTATCCAAAGGAATTCACCAGATGGGGTGAAGCAGACACAGGGCAGATTCCTGTTAATTAGGGAGTTGATCCTCCAGGGTCAAAAGTCTGGGGTGCTGGGCCTCTCAGCTGAGGGACCTCGAAAAGGCCTGATCACAAGACTAGTCCAGGAGATGGAAGGAGAGGACTCCAGATGTTCCCAAGAGGATTCCAGCCTTCTGTGGTGGCCTGTGTGTCTTTAATCCCAGCACTTTGGAGACAGAAGCAGGCAGATCTCTCTTAGGCCAAGGCCAGCCTGGTCTACATAGAGAGTTTCAGGTTATAGACAGACAGACTTTGTCTCACACCAAACAAAGATAAAACAACACAAACAGAAGTAAACAGCTCGCCATAATGTTCTGTGCGTGCTGAACAGGTGTAAATGTTACAGCCAAAACATCAACGATGCCACTGCGAACAGTTAATTACCAGGCTAAGTCACCATGTCCCGAGTGCCTGTGATGTACTTGGCAATTATTGACTCCTGTCTAGGAGGGCGCTATTATTAGCCTCAATTACAGGCAAAGAAACTGAGTCTTCAAAGATTCAGCTTGCCCAACCTCCAACTGGCTGAGTCGGGACTGGAGGAGGGAGGGGGAACCTGAGCGTATGGGAGACACAAAACAATGGCTCCTCAAAAACTTGACACTCAACTATGACCTAGCCCGAGTCATCAAAAGAAGGTAGTCCAGCCATAGCCTTGGACGAGGCCTGAGTTTCAGAGTTGTTCCCCCATCCCCCACAAGCCCTTGTATATGTTTGAGTAAATAATCTACCTCTGAGCCAAAGAACCTTCCCTCTAAGAGATGGTTCAGCGATTAAGAGCACTGACTGCTCTTCTAGAGGACCCGGGTACAATTCCCAGCACCCCCACAGTAGCTCACAACTGTCTGTAACGCCAAGATCTGACACCTTCACACAGACATACATGCAGGCAAAACACCAGTGCAAATAAAAAATAGATAAAAAAATAAGAAAATAAATGTATTTGCCAGGTGATGGTGGAGCATGACTTTAATCCCAGCATTTGGAGGCAGAGGCAAGCAGATTTTTGAGTTTAAGTTCAGCCTGCACTACATAGTGAATTACTCAGACCAGCACTGAGTAAAACCCTGTCTCAAAATAAATAAATAACTTGTTTCTTATTTTATTTATTTACTTATTTATTGGTTTTTGAGACAGGATTTCTCTGTATAGCCCTGGCTATCCTGGAACTCTCCCTATAGTCCCATGCTGTCCTTGAACTCGTGAAAGACCTCTTCCTTTCTGACTCCCAAGTGCTAGGATTAAAGACACATGCTATGATGAAGGTTCAAAGCTTAAAATAATATTGTGTATGCATGTGTGTGTGCATGTGTGTGTGTTGTGTGTACTGTGTGTATGTTGTTTGTACTGTGTGTGCTGTGTATGCTGTGCGTGTGTGTGTGTTCTGTGTGTGTGCTGTGTGTGTGTGTACTGTGTGTATATGGTGTGTGTATGCACTGTATGTACTGTGTTGTGTGTATGCTGTGTGTGTGCTGTGTGTACTGTATGTGTATGTTGTGTGTCCTTGCAGGTGTCCTTGGAGGTCAGAGGAAGGCATCAGATTCCCAGGGAGCTGGAGTTAAGAGATGAAAGCCACCATGTGGGTGCTAGGAACAGAACTTGGGTCTTCTGCAAGAAAAAGCACTCTTACCCCTGAGCAATCTCTCCAGCCCCCTTCCCTTCTTTATAGGAATTTTGTGACAGGGTCTCAATGAGTTGCCTTGAATTTGAGATTCTCTAGCTTCAACCTGTAGAGGAGTTATTAAGAAAGCCCTTAGCAGCTGAGCAGTGGTGGCGCACACCTTTAATCCCAGCACTCGGGAGGCAGGGGCAGGTGGATCTCTGTGAGTTTGAGGCTAGCCTGGTCTACAGATCAAGTTCCAGGACAAATAGAGATGTTACATAGAGGAAACCCTAACTCAAAAAAAAAGAAAGAAAGAAAAGAAAAAAAAGAAAAAGAAAAAAGAAAGTAAGGAAGAAAGAAAAGAAAAGAAAGCCTTTATCTTGCCAGGACTTTAAAATGCAGAACTGAACTCTGAGTTTAATGAACAGTAGAAACCAAGTACTCTCTTAGTTCTGGATCCTAGAAGTCTGAGATCAGCAAAGCTACAGGCTGCTTTCTTCCTAGGCCTCTCCCCAAGGCACGTAGCCAGATAGCTGTCTTCTCATCCTTGTGTCTTCTCAAGGTTTCCGTGTGTCCCAATCCTCTTCTCCACTCTGATCCCACCTCTCTTTTTTGAGACAGTGCTGTTGAACAATTTTTTGTACACTGTGAAGATGTGTCTCTGCCAAGGCACCTTCGGATTGGTTTAATAAAGAGCTGAACTGCCAATAGCTAGGCAGGAGACAATAGGCGGGACTTCCGGGGAGAGTCTGGGGAGAATCTGAGGCACCTGTGATTTGCTGGCCAGAGGCAGAGGAAATGGGATGATGCCTGGCGCTGAGGAGAGGTAATGAGCAATGTGGCAGAACATAGATTAATACAAACAAGTTAATTTAAATTATAAGAGCTAGTTGGGAAAAAGCCTAAGATAAGGCCAAAATTTCATAATTAATAAGTCTCTGTGTCATTATTTGGGAACTGGTGGTCCAAAGAAAATCCAACTACAAGGCAGGGTCCTTTATTGAACAGATTAGCCTTGAACTCACAGAGATCCACTTTAATCTACCTCAATCAATCTACCTCTAGATCTCTGGGCGTAAAGGTGTGGAACACCACACCTAGGGAATCCCAGAATATGGGAGGCTGAGATTTGAGATTACTGTGAGTTCCAAGCCAGCCTAGCCTATGCCAAGACTCTAACCCACCGCACCTCCAGCCTCCCCCAGTGAGGGTTTCACTGTGTAGTCCTGGTTGTCCTGGAACTCACTCTGTAGACCAGACTGGAGACTTGGTCTTAAACAAAAAATAGATTTAAAAAAAAATGAGGAACTAATGAGATGGCTTGGGTGGAGAAAAGCATTTGCTGCCAAGCCTGATGACCCGAGTTGGCTTGTTGGGGTCTAGATAATAGGAGAGAACCGACTCCTAAAAGTTATCCTTAGGCCTCCACAAGAACATAGCGACTCGCCTTTAATCCTAGCATCGGGAGACAGGCAGGTGGATATCTGTGAGTTCGAGGCCAGCCTGGTCATCCAGAGCTTCATAGAGATCCTGTCTCAAAAAACCACTGCCCCCTAAACCCACACCAGAAAAAAAGGGGGGGACATGATTGCACGCCATGAGAGAGCTGGAGCTCATGTGCACAGCCACACACATAAACAAATGTAATTATGTAAATCTGGTCAAAGGAGTAATGCAAGCGGCTAATCCCAGCATTTAGGAGACCGAGGCAGGAAGACTATGCTGAATGGCGGCAGCCTGGCTTTGATACATAATGTATCAAAAGGCAAAAACCCAAACAAGTAAAATACAAAACAAGCAGATGGTTGCTGCTCCCCGCCTCAGTCTCTGATCTTGTGGGTCTGGAGTAGCCACAAAATTTGCATTTCTGACAGGTTTCCAGGTGCTGAGGTTCCAAGGACCACACAGTTTCAGAACCTTCCACCTGTGGCCCCAGTGACTGAGGCAAAGCCGGCAGGTGTGCAGAGCAGAGAAAAGCCATTTTCCATATTTGTGCTGAGGAGACAACTGGAAAGTCCCCCTGCACCTGAAAATTCCCCACAAAAAGTTTTGGTTATCGCAGCAACTCCAACTTGTAAACAGGTTACTGGAAGAAGCCCACATTACCTATACCATGAACGTGCCCCTCGGCAAATACTGCCTGTCCTTACCAGTGGTTATCTTGGTGAGAATAAAGTAGCCTGTGCCAGCAACCAAGTCAGTATGGCATCACGGCCACAGAACTTGTCTAAGTCACTGTGTCATTGCTGATGAGACTTGGTGTTAGTCATTTATACAGCAGAGAGCAGGTGTGTGTCTGTGTGTGTGTGTGTGTGTGAGAGAGAGAGAGAGAGAACACACCAGCATGAATGTGCTATGGGATGCCTGTAGAGGTCAGAGGACAGCCTCAGGTGTGGGTACCTACATTCCCTGAGCCAGCCACCGCCCGGCTATTTTATTTTTTGAGAAAGAGTATCAATATGAAGCTCAATGTGACCTCAAATTAGAGACCCTTCTGCCTCAGTCTCACTATGTAGCCCAGGCTGGCCTCAAACTTGAAAGACTTTTTAAGTCTTGAATTCTGGGATTTGAGGCCAGAGGTGGCCCTCACTTCTGGGTTGAAGTTTGTATTTTTGTTTTTGCCATTTCAGACAGAAAAGATCATTATATAACTAATTTCTTTCTTTTCTTTTCTTTCTTTTTTTCTTAATTTTTCCATTTATTTTACAGCCCGGTTGCAGCATGCCCGTCCTCATTCTTCCCTCCCTTCATCCCCCACCCCATTTCCTGCTCTTCTGCCTCCGTCCAAGAAATGGCAGCCACCTCTTCTGAAGAGAGATGGGGCAGAGAGTGCAGGCTGGAAGAGGAAGGAAGAGCCACTTGTCTCTGCAGAAGGGGGGGATGGGTGGAGCTTGTCTCTTAAAGGAACAGGACAGACCATTACAGTTACCTTTTGTACCCATGAGGCACCTATTAAGTCTGTATGGTGGAAGAGTGAACAGACATCTGTTTTTTCATTATAATATATTAAAACAATGATGACTACTGGGCAGTGGTGGCACACGCCTTTAATCCCAGCCCTCGGGAGGCAGAGGTAGGTGGATCTTTGTGAGTTCGAGGTCAGCCTGGTCTACAGAGCGAGTTCCAGGATTCCAGGACAGTCAGGGCTACACAGACCAGAAACCGTGGCACACACAAATAGTAAATATGCCCCATTGTCTCAGGCATTTGAACTTGTCCCCATGGATGATGGTTTGGGGAGGTTTAGCTGGTGTGACTTTCTTGCAGAGAGTGTGTCACCAGAGGTGAGCTTTGAAAGCTCTAAGACTCACCCCATTTCGTGTGTGTTCTCTCTGTTTGCTTTGGTTCAAAATGGGAGTTCTCAGCTTCTCTATCTGTTCTGCCAACTGCCTGACCTCTGACTTCGTGGACTCCAACCCTAAGCAACCAGAAGCCCAAATAAACCCTTCCTTCTGTAAATCACCATTCCAGCGTACTTTATTACAGCAATAGGAAAGTAGCTCTTACTAACTGCTATAAATAATTTTACCTTTTCTCTCCCAGTGCTAGGGGGTGAACCCCCAGGGCCCACTGCATATTAGGCAAGTGCTTATAGCAGTGAGCCACATCTCCAACCCTAATTTGATTGGCTGACTGATTAATCAAGGTATTGGGTGTTGAACACAGGGCCTTACGTGTGCTAGGCAAGTGCTCTGTTACTTAGCTACAGTGTGATGCTCACTGTTCTTATGGATGGTGACACTAAATGCTTAGATGGTGTCATACTAGCAATACAAATAATTGCTGTGAGGTCTGTTTGGTTATTGTTTGTTTTTCTGAGATGGGGTTTCTCTGTGCAACCCTCTGTCCTGGAGCTTGCTCTGTAGACCAGGCTGGCATCAAACTCACAGAGATCACCTACCTCTGTTTCCCGAATGCTGGTATTATTAGCGTGTGCCACCACCGCCCAACTGTGAGTTTAAAAAAATGGCTGAGGTGGTCGGGAAGAGGAGAGGCGGCCTCACATTAGTCTGAAAGAAACACAATGAACTCACGACTGGCTGTTGGCCAGCTTAACTCCCATTCATAAGAATGATTTCGGGTATGATGCCCACTGACGTCAGTGTGACCTCTAGATGAGTGGGTGTCTTTTCTAGCCCTCATTATCTTAGCTCAGGCTGGCCTAGAACTCCTGTTCCTCCCACTTCGGCCTCTGTGACTGCTGGGATTACAAGCACATGCTACCATGCCCCAATCATGAGGCATCATTGGACATAGAAGCAGATGTCACCCTAGGCAAGGAAAGGTAATGCAAGTGCTGTAAGTTCCTCGGGACAGCTGACTTTGTATCCAGATACTCAGAGGCTCTCTGGCTTCCAGGCACCTGGCATACATTGTTGAAGTCTGTTGTCTCAGCTACAGAGGAGGCCGAGGCCGAGGGATTCCTGGAATCTGAGGGGTTTGAATTCCTTCTTAAAAATAAAACAAAGTCTCGACTACAGTGTAAGACTGTGAGTAATGGGGCTGGAGAGATGGCTCAGTGGTTAAGGGCACTGGCTGCTCTTCCAGAGGGCCCAGGTTTGATTCTTAGCACCCTCTGTAACTCCAGCTCCCGCCTCAGGGGAGTTGATGCCCCCCTCTGGCCTCCACATGGTACACAGACATACTTGCTGACAAAGCACACATATACAGAAATAAAATTAAATGAAGTTGGGCATGGTGGGGAAACTGAGGCAGGTAGATTCCCTTCAAGATGGAGGTACCCCCAAGCTAGAGTGAGTTTCAAGCCAGCCCTGAGCTACAGTTAGATCCCTATGGCAACAAATACAATGACAACCGACAAACAAATAGAAACAATAAGAATCAAAACACAATAAGAAACTAAGTCACGTGGTGCTTGAGAGGCTGAGGCAGGAGGATCACAAGGTCTGTATCATCCCAAGCGACAAGCAAGACCCTGTCTGGAAAAAAGCTAACCCAGCCTGGCATTCCAGCTCCACAATTCTAGTCAGGAGCCTGAGGCAGGAGGATCACAATTTCAAGTGTGATCGTCTCTACAGAGTGAGTTCAAGGACAGCCTGGGCAGCTTAGCGAGTCCCTGTCTCAAAGAGAGAAGGGAGTACTGGCGATGCAGCTCAGTAGCTGAGTGATTGTTTACCACATTGCAGAAACTGAGGCTCACTCAGTCCCCAATATTATAAAGAGCATCAAAACCCCAAATGCAAAATTGTTAAGAGCCAGTGAGATGGCTCACCAGGTGAGGCGCTTGCTGTCAAGCCTGAAGAATGGTGTTCTTTTCCCAAAGTGTGGAAGGAAAGAGCTGATTCCACACATCCCACATACACAGACATATAATAAAGAAATAAATGTTAAAAATTAAAGCGTTAGTTATTCCGTGTTTGTGTGCATGACCCTGTAAATTCTGTGTGTGCATGAAGCTGCTGGAGAACAGAAAAGGATGTCAAACCTCCTGGACCTAGACTTACACGTGATTTTGTGAGTTACCATATGGGTGCTGGGAACTGTACCCAGCTACAATGTAAAAGAGAAAAAAAAACTACAAAAAGTTACGAAAAGCAGAGGAACAAAACAAAACAAAAAACCCCCTCAAATCCACCACTTCCACAAAACAAAAACAGAAACACAAACAAAAGCCCACAGAACAATGCAAGCTCCTTCAAAGGGTTGGTAGGACAGCTTGGCTGTTTGCCGAGAAGCTCTGGCCACGCTGAGATGGGTCTGTTTCTAGTGAGACGGGCTTGGAAAAGAGGAAGCATATGTTGAAAAGTAAGTTTCTCCAAAGGATCAAGTGGGTTAGTGGCTGCCTTTGTTGTCCACTTGGATCTCAAGCAGTCTGGGTATGGACCAGGATATGGGCTGAGACAGTACTCAGCAGCTATCAGCTTCAAAAGATGGCTTGAGTTGGGGATCTTCTGTCTCTCCTGTGGTAAGGAAAGCCGCTGGCTTTTTCATCTTTCAGATCTGTAGCTGGGCTCCAGGAGAGCCTATGGATCCCCCCTCCGACTTTCTGCTTTTGCTTTATTTAAAGAAGCTTTTGTTCGCTCTTACCAGGGGTTGGAGGGAAATACAAAAAATACACTGGGCCTGGAGGGATGGCTCATCAGTGAGTACAGACTCCTCTTGCGGAGGACGGAGGTTGACTCTTAGCACTCAGATCCAATGGCACAGAATCATCTGGAACTCCAGCTCCAGGGAACACAATGCCCTCTTCTGGCATTTGAGAGCAATTCCATGTAACTGTACAAACCCACATATAGATACACACACACACACAAATAGTGACAGGATATAACCCAAAGCATCTTTTGTTTCCCTTCCTGATATCTATCCATCCATCTGTCTCCATCCATCCAACCATCTATCCATCTGAGACAGGGTCTCTTTCTACATAGCTCTGGCTGTCCTGGAACCCACTAAGTAGATGAGACTGGCTGTAAACTCACAGATATTGGCTTATCTTTTTGTTTTGTTTTTTGAGACAGGGTTTCTCTGTATAGCTTTGGAAGTCACTCTGTAGACCAAGCTGGCCTCGAACTCACAGAGATCCAACCGCCTCTGCCTCCCCCTCCCCACCCCCTGAGTGCTAGAATTAAAGGCATGCTCCACCACTGCCTGGCTTAAGACAGTATTTCTTTGTGTAGTCCCGGCCATCCTGCAATTAGCTCTGTAGATCAGGTTGGCCTCAAACTCACAGGGATCCACCTTCTTCTGTCTCCAGAGTACTGGGATTAAAGGTGTGCACCACCACAATCACTTAGCTATGTAGTCATATTTTATATTTTAAGATCCACTTAAAAAAGGTGGGCATGGGGCTGGAGAGATGGCTCAGGGGTTAAGAGCATAGGCTGCTCTTCCAGAGGACCTGAGTTCAATTCCCAGCAACCACATGGTGGCTCACAACCATCTGCAATGAGATCTGGTGCCCACTTCAGAACACTGTATACATAATAAATAAAACTTTAAAAAAAAGGTGGGTGTGGTGGTGCAGAAGCAGGTAGGTGAATTAGAGTGAGTTCAAGGCCAGCCAGATCTAAACAGTGAGGCTTTGTCTCAAAACAAAGCAAAACCAAAAAAGATCTATATTGTGTTCCTAGATCTCTACAGTTACTTTGTAACTTTCTCTTGGACCCACTATCTGAACTTAATCATAGAATACCTTTTAACTTTTTTAAAAAATAATTTATTATTATATTGTATATATTTATGTGTGTGAGAGAGAGAGAAAGAGAGAGACCCCTATTGAGGTCAGAGGACAATTTTATGGACTCAGTTCTGTCTTTCCACCATGAATAGCTTCAAGGATCAAACACCTCAAGTCCTCAGCCTTCCTCATCCAGTACCTCCATCTGCTGAGTTATCTTCCTTCTCATCCAGTACCTCTGTCTGCTGAGTCATCTCACTGGCCCACCACTTCCAGTCCAGGCAATGCCTGGGATTAAAGGCAGGGCTTCAAAGACGCTAGGCAAGCACTCACAATCTACAGCCCCATCCTCACCTTTCTGAGACAGGGTTTCCCTATGTAGCCCTGGCTGTCCTGGAACTCACCGTTGTAGACCAGGCTGGCCTGCTTCTGCCTCCTCAGTGCTGGGATTGAAGGCAGACACTAGGTGGACCCACCTAGCCTAGGGTAATTTTTGTAAGAGAGAAATAAATCATGCAGATACTAATTACTTCTACTGAATTAATTTAAAAACCTTAACAAGAAAAAGCCACATTGCTGGGCGGTGGCAGCAGCATATGCCTTTAATCCCAGCACTCAGGAGGCAGAGACAGGCAGATCTCTGTGAGTTTGAGGCCAGCCTGGTCTACAGAGCAAGTAACAAGACAGGATGCAATGCTACAGAAAAACCCTGTCTCGAAAAATCAGAATAAATAAAGAAAAAACCACATTGTCTAATTGAGCTCCAGAAGCCCAGGGGCATGGTTCCACTGGGCTCAGTGGTTGGTGTGCACACTTGCCTAGATGTCCAAGGCCCTGGATTAGATCCCTGGCATTGACAATCAAGTGCTTTAAAACTGGCCTGGCTGTCCCTTCAAACTTCCTCCTACACATCTCTGATTACAAACATTGCCGTCAACCTTTGACACAGACTTGATTAAATCTATCATATGGAAATGACCTATGGGTCACTTTGATTAGTGTTCAGCTTACTGATAGCAAATGTGCCAGCACAACCATGGCTCTTGTCTTTCCAAAACCACCCATTATTTAATTATTGGAGTGATTTTTCTGATTCTTTGTTTGAATTTTCCCCACCCCTGACCCTTTTATCTTTTGTAGGGTTGATTATATAGCCCAGGATGACCTGGAACTCAACCAGTGGCTGGCCTCAGCACCATAGTGCTGGAATTACAAGTGTCACCACGCCCAGTTAAAAATTCACTGTTTTTTAAAAGTTTTTTAAAAAACATTTTATTTTAAATTATGTGGGTGTGGGGTGGGGAGGGGCAAATGCGTGTGAAGGTAGGTGTCTGAAGGGACCAGAATAGGGCCTAGGACCACTAAAAGCTAGAGCTCCAGGGGGATGTGAGAACTGACATGGGTGCAGGGAACTCAACTCAGGTCCTCCAAAAGAGGAGCAAGCACTACTAACAGCCGAGCCATCATCTCTCCAGTCCCCCACTCTATTTGTATGTTTGTTTGTTTACTGAGGAGGGGAGGGCAGAGAACAACTTGGGGGATTTGAGAATCTCAGAGATCAGACTCTGCTTGGCAGCACCTCCACCCACAAAGCCATCTTACCTGCCCTTATCCAGCATGGCACCTTTGGACCCTTCCAGGTGTAAGAGCATTCCAAGGTCAACTCCCAGAGCTGTCCTCTGACCTCCACATGGTCACTGTGGTCTGCACCCATGTGCCCTTGCCCCACATCAATGTAATAATAATAATAATAATAAAATGACATTTCAACAATCTCTCTTCCTGTTGCTGTCACCATTGTCATCACAATCGCTGCTGCCGTTGTCATGGCTGGCGTTTGTTAGGAGTCTGAAGCGTCTGGGGCTAGGCTGCTCACTGACCTCCTTTTACAGCAAGGAGGTAGGCAATACCATCTGCATCCAGTCCACACCTTAGGAAGAAAGGTTAGGAAATGGCCATTTGCATAGCCACCAGGTACTAGTCAGAACGGAATGCAGCCTAATCGAATCTTCCCATTTATTTTTTTCTCACCTTTTTTTTCTGAGCCCACTTAAATGTTCTGGGTTTTTGTTGTTTGCCTTATTTGGGGATGAACCTTAGGAATGCTAGGTGAATTTCTTTTTTTCCTTTTTTCTTTCTTTCTTTTTTTTTTCTTTTTTTTGAGACAGAGTTTCCCAGTAGCTCTGGAACTCGCTCTATAGATCAGAGCTGGTCTTGAACTCACAGAGATTCACTTGCCTCTGCCTCCCAAGTGCTGAGATTAAAGGCATGCGCCACCACTGCCTGGCTCTGTTTTTGCTTTTTTGGTTTTTTTTTTTGAGACAGAGTTTCTCTGTAGCTTTGGAACCTGTCCTGGAACTAGCT
>LOJH01036117.1:0-10842 GCA_001685095.1 Ellobius talpinus | reverse complement strand
AAGAAAGGAAGATGATATTTAGAAACTCAGATAGGTCTTAAGAAAACTTGCTCAAGTGATTTTGAAATCTGAAAATATTTATGACAAACAGCAAGCTGGAAATGGCTGTGTGACAATGTTGGCTTAATGAATCACACTGAGTCCATAATCATAAGAACCAAAAAGGCAATTGGTCTGATCCGAAGTGTGGAGCCAAAATCTTTTGAACACTTTTGTTTTCAGCATTCCTTAATTTTCTGGACAAAATCCTGAATGGCTTGGATTTCTGATGTGTAGGAACAGAAGGAAATGTCCTAGATCCAGGACAAAAAGAAAATGTGTTTTCTACTCCTTTGTAACTGTCTGAGTCACCAGCCAATTGATTATTGGTAGCTTATACTTAGAGAAAAAATTCTTTCTGACATGTAGAACTCTTCTGTTGGCACCAACACACAAACACCAAAAACAAACACTATAACAGACTCAGTCATATTTAAAAATAACCTTTCCACTTAGTAGCTGCAAATGCTGTACCTTCGAATCTTATTTTTAAATTAATTTATTCCTTTCATATTTAAATGTTAATTTTTGTAGTCAAATTTAACATATTCTCAATGTCATAACTTTGAAATAAATGTTTATTGTGATTGATGTATACATTTACTATATTATTGGTATTCTTTTGATGAAAGAACAGAATTCTAGATATTGTCTTAACTAAAACAAAGAGCAACTTTGAAATAATAATACCATTTAACCATTTTCTTTATGCACCTCAATCTTATATTCATTTTAGCTTTAATTACTTCTCACAATTTCTCCTGATATTCTCTAAATAAATGAATGCAATAATATTCTTGTGCACTAGTATTGTAAAATATAGTTGAAAAGTCTCTTATTTTGTCCTGTTTGACTGTCATCTATTGGAGGCTTACTCTTTTTGGCAAACAAAATTGAGAGGAAGTAGGTCTTGGGAAAAGGGGAGGTGGCAGAAAGCTGGAAGGAATTGAAGAAGGAGAAACTAGTAAGGATGTATTGTATGAGAGAATCACCTATTTTTGACAAAAATAATATATATATATATATATACATACATACATATATATACATATATATATATACATATATATAGTTGAAAAATGCTGAATCTGAACAAAATGCTGGACATTGATTTCACCTAATCTCTGAGCCAAACAGAAGCTTTTTAGTTGAATAAAAGTGTAAGGGATATTTATATCAGTGGATATAAAAACAAAGGTTGACTTCCTGAATCAGTTTCTGCACAAGAAGGGTGGCCCTTTGTTCTGTCCTGGCCGCCTGGCTAGCTTACACCCAAAATAATTACACAGTAACTGTATTCATTTAAACACTGCCTGGACCATTAGCTCCAACTTCTTATTGACTAACTTACATATTAGTTTAATCCATCTCCATTAATGTGTATGGCCACATGACTGTGGCTTACCAGCAAGAGTCTAACCAGCGTCCATCTCAGGAAGGAGAACCACAGTGTCTGCCACTCTGCCCTTCTTCCCAGCATTCAGTTCTGCCTACTCTGCCTACTTCTGTCCTATCAACTAGGCCAAGGCAGTTTCTTTATTCATTACCAAATAAAAGCAACACACAAACAGAAGGAACTCCTACACCAAGCTTCACTTTGTAGAATGCAAGTCTAAAAACAACAACAACAACAAAAAATCAATGCTGGGTGGGATCAGAAAGATAACTGTGAATAACTGAGACAGAATGCTAAATCACAAAAAGAGCCTGCCAGTGGAGAGGAAGCTGGCTTCAGCAGACATTTTATTTCGCTCTGTTATCAGTTACATCCTCAAATCATCTGCTTTCTTTCTCCTTCATACTATTAATCTTATTTAAGTATGCAATAATTACAAAATGTAGAAACTAAGTTGTCCTTGTAAATGTTGTCTTGTTAGAGTCTCTAGTGTTGTAGTAAAACATCAGGGCTAAAAGCATCTTAGAATGGAAGAGTTTATTTTATCTTGTCTCAGACCAAGCTCCAACACTCAGGGACGCCTGATCGGAAGTCAAAGTAAGAAACCAGAGAGAGGAACTGAACCAGAAGGCAAGGAGGCATACTTCTTCCCGGGTTGCTCCTCAGGGCTACCTCCATCTGCTTCCCTAGTACTCCCATGACCTCCAGCCCAGGCTGTCATTTCCCACAGTGAGTCCTCTCACATCAATCATCAGTCAAGAAAATGAACCACAAACTTGTCTACAGACCACATTTGTGGACATTTTCTCACTCGAGGTTTTCTCTTGCAAAATGACTCTAGTATGTGTCAAATTCATATTTTCCTTTTTGGGCATGTACACTTTGATTTAATGTCGATGGTTTGTATTACAGAAAAAAAGCCTGAAGACATGCAACCCTTCCCTAAAAGGCAGATATGAC
Source organism: Ellobius talpinus (assembly GCA_001685095.1). Lineage (NCBI taxonomy): Eukaryota > Metazoa > Chordata > Mammalia > Rodentia > Cricetidae > Ellobius > Ellobius talpinus. Next base: position 8,447 of record LOJH01036117.1, on the reverse strand, counting down.
ACTCAGAATGTATTATTAAATGTTCATATTGCATATATAATATACAGATTATATTATTGGAACATTGCATAAATACATATTATATGATTATTACATATAATTTTGTATATATAATATTTAAATAATACATTGTATATTTAATTGTTTATATTATTTGTATATTTCATATAATCTAGGGTTTATATCATGATTTTACTATATAAGTAACTTAATAATTTTAAATGAAAGAAAACAAGGAGTATAAACTCACATGTCAGGGATACTCCGCAGTTGTCTCATTGTACTTAAGACCCACTCAACAGGAGGGAAAGACTGCCTGGCCCTACAGTTAGCCAGTTTCCTAGAGCTAGTGAAGTCACGGGCCTCAGAAAAGAGTGTCTACCACCACCACTTTGCTACAGCAAACTAATCCCTTATTACATTAAAAAAAAAAACAGTTAAAACACAGTGAGTCACCAAACCACTTTGAGTGGGTTGTAATACCAAAGACAGACATACTTTTAAAACGTTTTTGTTTGGGTATTGCTTTATGATTTTATTCTATTCTTGACAAGAGTTTACTTTTGTTTGTTAATTTGAGCCTGCTTATGCCTGATCTTAAGTTGGAACATTAATGCTAAAATTAGAATTCATGGAATTTTTAAATGTGTTGAAGATTTAAAATACAGTGACAGGGTTTTTTTTAATTAAATGACTGACTAGCTAACTGAAGCATAGGTTGACCTTAATATGTAGTCCCACTAGCAAAAACTACTTTCCACTTTACAGAAATAATCAAGGTCTAGATTCAATGAAATTGTCATGTTTCACTTGGATTTTTAAAAATGTATAGGTTCATAATACTCTTTCTCATCAGATAGTAGACACCTTTCCTGGAAGCTGTTTTTCATAGGCACACATCAGCTGCTCAGGAGAGCAAATAATCTGATTAGGGAAAATGGCTATGATAGGCTAAAATTCTGCTAATCAGAATTACTGTGCCTTTGTAATGCCAATTTTACTCCTAAACACTGAAGAACATTCAATCTAAGAAAAAATTGTCTTCAATAAGAATATATTATCACCTTTCATTTTTACTGTATTGGATTTTAGAATTGATTTATGGCAATCTGAGCAATTGGCCAATTTTAAGAGTAATTATGTCAAACTGTGTTCTCTGTAATTTTGAAGTTACTATCTTTCCTTGAGGTTACTATCATCATTGATAACTGATATTTTTCTTAGAGCTTTTCAATCGCAAATAAACAATTTAAGATTCACTTTATTTATAATTCAATGATATCGGGAACAATGAGGGAGAATTCTTCTCTTTGGCAGGTTTCATAGAAATATGCATTTAAGAAATATTGATTTTATTTCTACACTATATAATGGTAATATGTACTCAAGAATAACCTGTTTGAAACACTATCGTATTATAGTCTCAATCCTCTGGGGAGTTATTCAATCAAAATAGCTCTACTTAAGTGCACCACAAGAGAAGACATTAAAAAAAATGTCAAATGTTCAAGGAGATACGAAGGACTGGGAACTGCAATACTAAAAGTAATTCAGTGCTTTGGGGTATGGTAATTTAGTTTTTTCTTAAACTCAAGGTGGAAAAAATCTCAGAGAAGTCAGAAATAACACAGCTATGACTGTGATCTCGGTGAATGACAAAGTCATGAACAACTAAACACCTAGTTTAAATGTGTTAAATCAAAATGCAAATCCTAATCACACTGTTCTCCTTAATAGTCAGTGTTAGTCAAACGCTAATTAGTAGCATACAAATAGTGCAAACCTTGTGGATTGCATTTTTTGGGTCTTAACTCTTCTTTAGGATCTAACTTCATGTAGATTTTCCAGTAATTCTCTAAACTGAAGTTGAGAGATACTCATGATTTCCAACAACAAGTTAAACACATAATGTCCTCGCATAATAAATCAGGTGCGGAGGAATACATTCTTATCTTACTATGGAAATCTATGGTAATTACCCTATTAATGAGTAGTATGTGTTTAATCAACATGTCTAATTATCTTAAACTTTGATTATTGAGGTTAAGACAATATAGGAAGCACTGAATTTTCTAGTGACTTTTATTTCTATTTGGTTTTTGTGTGTGGATTCATTAAGAGCTTGCTCCATTGGAAGTTAATACCGGCAGCATTTCTTTCCCAACTATTATGTCCAGTTGTCTTGTTCTTACATTTCGCAGGAACATAAATAAATCAACACCCTAGGGTCCTGGTCATTTGTGTTACCATGTGAGCCAGCTTCTTTTAATATTCTTCCATAGCATTCCAATTTAGCATCCATGACCACAAATCCATTAAAATTATTGACTTTCTCTGTCTCCAAATTTATTGTATAGGATCATCTTACTATAGCTACTTAGTCAATAGTTTGTAATAACAGGGGTTTATTTTTTAAAGATTAAATTATATATACATATTGGAATATGCATTTCAAGGTAATTCATCTTTAAGGTCTTTTGTTTCTCTTTATTCTTACTTGAAATTATTGCCATGTATTATCGGGTATTAACTCTGTTATAAACAGTGTCAACTGGCTTTAAGTCACCTAATCAGTGAATAGCCATCTCTCCAACATGACTCAACTTCCTCCTTCTGAGATGTTTCTAGGATAATCCTAGAATCTAGAATAATCTAAAAAAGAACCCACAGATGATTTATTTTGTTTTATTTTGATTTGGTTTGGTTTTTCAGATAGGGTCGTGGGTGGCATGAACTCAATATGCAAGACAGAGTGGTTTCAATCTTTTTGGCAATCTCTCTGTGTCTTTCATGTATTAGGATGAGAGACTTATACCACCACCAAATTTACTACTGATATTTATATTAATAAACTTCACAGGCTAAACAGCCTGTCTTAAGAGCCAGCTAGAAAGTGAAAGAGCACAGGGAGGTGAGCTAGAAAGTGTGGTAGAGGCAGCAGACATGGGTGAGAAGTATTTAGACAGAGTCACCCTGTAGTCTATTTCCAGGCACAAATGTACACAAGATTATTGATCTTTCAGATGTATTTCCCCAACAAAACCCAGAGGCTCGAAGAAACTTATCATTTTAATTATTTTTGCTTTCTAATTTCTAATTATACCAAATTTTTATACTAACAGGTAATAGTTACAGAAGACAATAGATTAGCATATATGTTCATATAATACATTTGATAAACTTCAGTCTGTATTTGTGAATGAAATATCTGTCTTATTCAGTATCATGAATAATCCACATTAACACAAGTGACCAAAAAAGTCATTTCTATATACAAATTTTTAATATATAATTTACTGCCAATAAACTCTGTTTTCAGTCCTGGTCACTATTGTGATCTTCTATGTTGATTATAATATAATGTGTTCTATTATATTTTCAGAGCATGAATCTGTATTGTAAATACACAGTCACATTTCTAAGAATTTTTATGTCAAGATTGTAACATCTTAAGCTTTAACTTTTACTGTTTGCTCTGCAATATTTTTCACACAATAAAATATTAAAAATATTATAATGATTTTCTCCTGCTTTTATTATTAAAAAATCTTTAATTCCTATCACAATTGATACAGATTGCAATAGTAAAGTAAACTTGTTACTCTCATCATGAGATGATAGATGACAGAAGGTTAGTGATAGTCTAGTCTTCTGTGGCTCAGAAGACCATACTTCACATCTATTTACTCAATTCTAGCTTTCCTAGTATTTGTAAAAATTTTTAACAATCAACATAAAAATTCACTTGAATTTGATATTTTAACAGGTCAACAGTTATTGCAGAGTTTTCTGAACACTAGGAGAAGAAGCACAGGGAAGCATATCTTCACAAAGAGATTTCTCTGGATTTCTTAGCTCCTTCTGCTGCAAAAGAAACCATTCCAATGACAAAAGTATAAAAAAAATTTCTGAATTGCAAAATCACTCGTGTCTGAGGTCCCCTTGATGATTGAACACATCTACTGAGTAACTCTGTAGCACATTTCTTTGCACTTTTGCTGATCTTCATCTATACAGTGATAATCCCCTGCCCTTGGTACGATGTTAGCAAGGGAATCACAAAACATGGCAGAAGTAAAAGAAGCACTTGCCACACAATATGGCAAAGTTAAAAGTAACGTGAAGCACAGAAGATAACAGCTCATGATTTCAAAAAATAAAAATAAATAAAATAAAAAACATCAAATTTCTTCTCAGGTGCCACATAGAGACAGGAAATGAAAAAGTCTTGATTAAAAAGGGTGAATGGCTTGAATGCCACTCCACCCACACAATTCTGCTTGACTTCATTAGATATAAAATTTCTTTTCATCTCGTTAACATAGACAATCATGTCATAATAAAATCTCTACACATGGCTATCAAAAAAGCACAAAAATATTCCCTGTCAAAAAAGCACAAAAATAGATAACACTATCTTTTACAATGAAATTTAATAAGCCTCTCAAGTATTGAGTCTGTTAACAAGTAGCAGAGTTCAAACTGGGTTATTTTGATAATTATTATATTATTTACATTATCTTTCAGCCTTAAGCACTGATTAAAAACAACCCAGGTAAAGGGGAAGTCCAAGGTATTCTCTTGTGTAGCTGAAACAACAACAACAAAATAACAACAAGCAGTCTCTGATTCTGGCAACCATATCTAAAGGACACTTAGGGGCTCAAGGATTTGTGACAACTCCTGGGGCTGTGTCATTCTATTCTGAATCAAGAAACAGGCACAGAAACTCTGCCCTGGAGAGCAGGTTAGGGGCAAATGAAGTCATCCAGAAGAACATTGATGAAAATACCACCAACACGGGCACATTTCTGCCACTAGAATCTGACTCTGCTGTTCTTTTCTTGAACTTCTTTAGTACATACTGACCTAATATAATTATTGCACATTCCATAATTAACAAAAAATATTATAACATTGTTGTTTTAAATAAAGTGACTATAGATACTGTGAAGAGATCTGTTATTGAAAATTTCTGTGGACATTCTTGAGAGTTGACTTTTATATTTTTCGTTCTATAGACAGAGCTGGCCTCTAACACAGAATTTTTTTTCTTGAGTTTATCCTAGAAACTGTCTTATGAAAAAGTGAAGCCTAAATATATATCTAGAATGAATCAAATGTTTCTGCTTGTAGATTATGCTTTACTACATTTGTCTCTCATTTGCATATATGACTTACAATGCTATCACTTATTTCTTATGAATACATGGGGAGAACAGGCATGCGGAACTCCTGTAATTCCCAGGAAACTAATGAAATGCAACATTGAAATATCATTTCAACTCATTCCTAAAGAAAAATTTCTACAGAAAATACTTTATGGTATGATGTGCTGTTTAATCTTTTATGTAAAGAAATGATTTTTCATATTACATTCTCTTCATTGAATAGCAATGTATACATCTAAGCTAATGTTTCCTATATAAAAATATATTTTCACTCCATGAGTGATGAAGAGAAAGCAGATAATACAAGTGTTCATTTAATAAACAAATGACATTATACATTTAAAGCATCATGTCACTCTAGTATAGAATCCTAAGATCATGGGAAAAGTATGATATTAATTTTCAGACTCTTTTAACATTTAACCCACCATACCATGCTATAAATAATCAGAATAGTATAATTTTATTCAAGACTGGCTTAAAATGCTACATCCCATTGTCTATCTCAGACTCTGAACTCTGATAACTTCTCATCTACAACATAAGGACCACATTAGAACCACATTTTTCTTGTTAGAACCACATTTTTCTGTGCTGTTGTTCATTTATTTTATCTAAATATTGTAAAAATTGTGAAGATTTTATAATGTCAGATATTTACTAGGCCATGTTCAAAAACACCAAAGAATTGTAAGTCAATTATCTAGTTCACTCCAGGTGAGAAATTGTAATGATGAATAAATACAGTTATAAGTGGTGGTCTTCATTGTTTTATTAGAAAGATAAAATTATTATTGGTAAACAAAATGAAAATATATAGAGCACCACACGGTGTCACTGAGAAAGTGGGAGGTCAAAATAGGAACTTAATTTGAAGGCTCCCCAAAAATGTATTATTTATGAAAAGGTTAATGCCAGCTTTTGCAGAAAAGATAGCATAACATCAACAGTTCCCAGTGAAAACAGACATAGAATTGAGAGTCTGGCTTCAATAATCCTGAAAGGAACAGCTGAGATGTGTCAAGTCTGAACTCCAGCTGCTGGTTCTGTAAATGGTGCCAATGGTTTCACACTCTAAATATGATTAGATTTCCCGGAGAATACCATTATTTACATCTAGATTGTTGATACACAGGGCACAGCAGATAGAAAACTGTTTCAGTTCTTTGACAGACATTTTAAAACTGTTATTCATTACTAAAATGTCTTGTAACTTTTTAACTTAAAGTAAATTATGGAACCATTGCTCCTTGTGATTCAAAATATATTCACTGAAAAAGTTGAGTACAAAAAACTACACTTATAGAGTGCATGCAAAGATGATAGTAAGGTGTACACTACATAAAGCACAAAGTTTTCTTGTAGAATGAATTCTATTAACGTTGCTTACTGTTTATTTTTAACATAATTACTAGAGACGAATTACCATTTTAACTACTCTGATGAGGAAGGATATTATTTTCTCATTTTTATTTTTATTTAATATCTTCAATGAATTTGTAATTTTAATTTATTAGCCTTATTTAATGTAAAAATGAAACCACTTTCAGCATTATTATTAATACTGATGAAACTTTTCACTAAATAATCAAAATTATCACTGAAGAATAAACCTATCACTTAAAATCAAGGATATCCTTTTCCTGTGCATCCTTAGACATCATTGAAACTATCCCTTGGAAACATAGCACTCTCATGTCACAGCTCCAAAGAAATATGAAATAAAGAAAAATGTGTCTTAAGTAAGTACATGGGGTCAGCTGATGAAACATATTTAGAAATATGTTTTTAATATAAATAGACCTAGATCTCTTTCCCCTTCTATTTTTTTCATGCAGACAGTAAAAAATACCCTCTTTCATAGCCTCTGCAGGTATCCTACCACTCTCAAGTTGTTTGCCTCCTTTCTTTTTATTGTTATGGTTACACACAGATGCACACACACATACACGCATGCACAAACAAACAGAGGTGTGGATGCATGGAGGCACACAAATGCATGTGTATGCACAAATACATATACATTATATATATAATAAATCTACTGAGTCAGTTTTTGGTTTTGTATTCATATGGTTTCATGGCTAACCATTCTACACTGAACAGTCAGTAAGTGGGTTCCTTCCTGGGAAAGACTAAATTTCATCAGGTAAGATTTCTTATTGGACAATATATTTTGAATCACAAAATCGTTATGCTATGATTTCACTACTTGATTTCGGATTTGCCACCACTGTTTTCTCAACTGCCAAAGTTTCAACTTCCTAAAAGGTAGGGCTAGCTATTTGAAGTATTGTGAATCAGTTTGTCAGTTGGGTGACCTTGAGATCATATTTATATATTCAGTAATCTGTTGGGAAAAGACACTGCATTCCAGCTTGTGAATTCTGTTCTTGAAGACCTTTAGTTAGTAGTTCTTTTGGAAAACTCCTTTCTAAAATTTGTTCAGTTTGAAAAGATATCCCTCTGTTTTAACATTCTGCCCATTTCTATCTTGAGCACAGTACACCCAAGTACACGTCTTAAACATGAGACACTGCTTCTAAATATAGAATCATGTGGCACTCTTGGATGCCTAGGATGTTGTAATTCTCTTCACTTAGTTTACTGAGGAGGAAATAGGGAACGTCAGACACATAATTAAATTTACATAATAAACCAGAAGAAATGCTATAGAATATATTTCAGGCTTAGGAACATGTGTCTCTCTTGATGGAAGTTGATCTCCAGACTCTGCTTCAGAATTAATCCAAGAGATATGTTTCTACAGCAGCAAGTGAAATCTTGCCACACTCTTTCATAAACACCCAAATAACATCTCAGTCCTATAGACTAATCACAACACATTCCTTGATATAAATGTATCAATCAATTTCTAACTTATAAATTTATTTCATATGTACTGGCTATGAAGTGGAGGCAAATGAGAGATTAATAAACCTAATCACTACATGTAGGACTGCTTAATTACTATTTAAACTATATCTTCATACATGGGATTAAATATGTAGTAGTCACCTGTATACACCAGCAAAATGTCACACTCCTAATTTACATCACAAAATCTCTTTATTCTTTATTAATCAAATAATTTTTTTCCATTTGCTGTCAATTGAATATGCCATGACAGTCTGGAACATCAAGCTTAATTTGTCTTATGGAAAATTCCTTCATATACCTTATCTCATACAATATAATATATATAACATAAGGTATATGAAGGAATATGAAGGTAAATATTTGGTTAAGATAATTATATATATATATATATATATA
>LOJH01036115.1:0-15592 GCA_001685095.1 Ellobius talpinus | reverse complement strand
AGAAGGTCATGTGTGCACTGTCAGGCTAGAACAATTGCTTGTGTTTGGAAACACTGAGAGCCCTTCAACAGTTCCCCTGACCATGTGTCAGGCTACACATGCCTTTCACCACTCACAGATAAAACTGTCAGGCATCAACTTCTGGTAGGTAGGAAGTGAAATTAACTGGTGTGAGTGAGAAGGAAACACGGAACACGCAACAAACCCACTTAGGAGTTTATTAGAAACACAGAACACGCAACAAACCCACTTAGGAGTTTATTAGAGGGGGTGCTTACAGGTCTGGGAAATAGGTGTGCAGAGAGAGAGAAAGATGGCACGTCCAACTTTTTAAAGCTGCCTAGCACATGCACACAGAGGGTTGTGTATGACTATGTCATGCACAGATAACGCAGATGACAGACTCATGCATGCATGCAAGGGCTTAGCTGAGTCATAGTGGATGTAACCACTCCTGCATGCACATGGATCACATGGGGCCCCTTAACATTCAGGCACTTGCCTGAGGGCTTGTCTGCCCGTGAATAGCTCTAGAACCCGGAAGTGCAGCCTTACTTGTGGCTGAAATCATTACAGAGAGTGTGTCCCCAAGCTCTGTATTCTCTTTGGCTCTTCCGGGCCTATGCCATCCGACTTCAATTGCTGAGGCCCTGCTATCATATTTGGCCTGTGAGAGGCAGTTTCTGCCTGTCCTCTTTGGTCTTTGTTATTTGCTACTGCAACTTTCAATTTTCTGAATTAGCTTCCCCACATCTCTACAAAATTAAGGACCGGATGATGCACAGGTTGCTAACTGCACGTGGAGCCTCTTCTCAGGATGCTGTGTCCCTCAGGCCCGGGCTGAAAGTCACAGCACTTGGTCTCTAGCCTGAGAGAGAGCCTGCTTCTTCTCCTGGTGCCTGGCAACTGTTCCATTTGAAGCTGTAATGCCAAGCCATTTTTCAGCCTTTCCTCTCTAGCATGAAGTACATTCTTGCCTTTCAACTTCTCCAAGTTTTCTTAGGGATGGCTTCCCTTGATAAATGGCTCACATTTGCAGCTCCTGCTGAACCTCGAAGCTTCAGTCTCCCCTGACCTTTCCGTGTCCTTTTGGTTTCTGCTCATCATGACTCTTTTTTTTTGAACACAGCAATACAGCCTTGCTCTCTCTCTCTGTCTCCCTCTCCCTCCCTTCTACCTTCCCTCCCTCTTCTTCTCCTCCAAAGGCTTTTGTTGCTGTTTTAAATGTACATTTGTGTGTGTGTGTGTGAGAGAGAGAGAGAGAGAGTTAGTTGTTGGGAACCAAATCCAGGGCCTTGTGCATACTAGATAAGAGTTCTACTGAGTCACACCCAAGGCTTTGCTTGTCCCTTTAAATGTCTCCACCTCTGTCTTTCCCCTCTCTTCATACAGCTCTGACTTCCTACTGTTCTAACCCTAAAGAGAGCAGCTCAATCAGCCCCTTAGTTTTCACGATTTGGCAAAGTTTTCATCATTCTGGTCTGAGTTCCCACGGCCCAATCATCATGTCAGCCTCTGGCTTCCAGGTGTCCGGTCTGAAAATGCAGTTTTCTCTTTGAAGATACCTTTGACATCTGGTTCCCTGAGCAATGTACTGGGTTGCAGAGATGTGGCCCAAGCGCGCCAGTACCTGCTGCCTGCAAGCATTTGGCTTTGGGAATGGGTGGCTATTGTGTGCACTTTGAGTGTAAGAACATCTTTCAGGGCATTCAGAGCCACGGTGGGCACAAGGGGTCGAGGGTGGGGGTGGGGATTTGAACTTTCTTTTCCTTTTTCTTCTTTTTCTATAACAAGAACAAAAAAATGTCTTCTCCCGTAAAAGCTGAGTGCATGTCATAGCTATCCACATGTTGGTGTTTGTAGCTCTTCAACCTTTCTCTTATATTGTGCTTTTTATTTAAGCAATGTTCCTAACATAATAACTTGATTAATAGACCTAAAATTCAAGATGCTAACGGATGGCTTTTCTTAGCCTTGAAGTACAGGGCTCTAGTCATACTTGTCTTCATGAACTAGGTGTATGGGGAGCAAGGGTGTTTAAACCTGAAAGCATCACCGGACGTTGGGAGATTATCCTTTCTGTAAGGTGCTGCCTACATGAAATAAACAAAGCATTTCTCTTCAGAGTCAAACTGATAAAATGATGACAGTGATCACATCTATTTGGGAAGCTAGCAACGAAGTGATTATGGGAATTGATAACATCTTAACATTGGCATAGCGAGTGCGCTATAAAGTGAATTTTATTCAGTTCATCTCTAACCTGCTTTCTACAACAATTGTGCAAAGTTAAACAAAACATGGTTATTATCTATATGTTTTAGCTGAGGAACTGACACTCAGAGAGACTAAATAAACATTTTAAAATAAACCTAAATTGTGAAGTAGAAACAAGAAGCAGAACATTGACTCTTAGTACATTGTGTCTCCAAGGAATAAAAATGTCACTTCCTTCCACTGGACAGCACCAGTATAAAGCTCAACAGGTGTGTCAGGTGACATCTGTGCCACTTGACTTGTGATATGTGATATGTGCTCACTTGTTAATAAAAAGAAAACATTTGTCTCCTTATCTTAATTGTACCATAACATAAAGCGACACCATGAAGATGGCCAGTTCTGACATTCTCAACACAGGGCACCTGGCTTTGATTCATGGAAGCAGTGGTAGCTCTGACATTACCCAAATATGCTCAATACCCCAAATCTTCAACAGCTAGGGGAAGAAGCAATATGTCACCTAAGATGGGTGTTGTAATTAGGGTTTCTCTTGCTGTGAAGAGACACCATGACCATGGCAACTCTTATAAAGGAAAACATTTCACTGAGATAGCGGCTTGCAATTTCAGAGGTTTAGTCCATTATCAATCTGGCAGGGAGCACGGCAGCGTTCAGGCAGACACGGTGCCAGAAGAGAGGCTGCTACGTGTCGGTATGCAGGCAGCAGGAAATAGACTGTCACACTGAGTGAAGCTTGGGTAAAAGAGACCTCGAAAAGCCCGCCTACAAGTGACACACATCCGCCAACAATGCCAGACCTACTTCAACAAGGCCACACTTCCTAACAGTGCAGCTCCCTTTGCAGGCCATCTTTCAAGCTGCCACAATGGGTTTAAGCACTCAGGTTCCAATCATGGCTCTGCTATCAGCAGTATTCTCATGCCAAAATTTCCAAGACGATCATTCTTACATCTCTGAAGAGCTAAAACCTGCCACACCAACAAGGTTTGTACTTATAATTAACAGAAAAAAATTATCACAGGGGCTTAGTCAAATAGAGGTTGGGTTTTGTTGAATTCTATTCAGCTCATCTAACTGGCTTTTAACATTAACTTCTGTTAAATCTAACAACTAACTTCTGTTTTGAACATTTGATTTGGGCTGACAGTTTTAGACAGGTCCTAGGGATCCCAGTAAGAAAGGGGTAAGTTATAGCCTTCTGTTCTGCTGCCTCTTCACACAATGGCTGTGGCATTCCCAGGCACCATGTCACATTACAGTGGGAAGGAAAAGTCTCACCACATCCATTCTTTTACTTAGGGTCCCCATAACACACAATTAAAAGGAAGTTTTCTAAAATTCTCTGCAAAAGAGTTTTCCTGAGATCTCTGGAACTGGTTGACATGGCAACTTTTCTTCACATGGTACGCTGAGAGGTGGGGGAGCATGTTTGTCATAACCCAATTGTAATAAGTCAGCATCTGTCACCTGACACTGGACATGTGACTTTGACAAAGCCTCGGTCCTTTTATAATGATGGAATCTACTCTGCATGGGCCAGACCTTATGTGGTAACGTTAATGGATACTCAAAGGCAAAGAAAATGAAGAACTGAGCCCAGGTACGTTTAAAGTTGGGAACAATGTTCCCGTAGCTATCCTCCTAGCCTTTTTCCCTGTGGTGGTTTGAAAGAAGATGGCCCCCAAAGGGAGTGGCATCAATGGGGAGGTGTGACCTTGTTGGAGGAAGTGTGTCACTGTAGTGGTGGACTTTGAGGTATCCTATGCTCGAGCTACACTCTGTGAGACAGCCCATTCCTTGTTGCCTTCCCATCAAGATGTAGAATTCTCAGCTCCTTTCCCAGAACCATGTCTGCCTGCATCCCTCCATGTCACACTGTGATTGATATGGACCAAACCTCTGAAAATGTAAGCCACCCCCATTAAATGTTTTCCCTTTATAAGAGTTGCCATGGTCATGGTGTCTCTCACAGCAATAGAAACCTTAACTAAGTCAGAAATTGGTACCAATGACTGTGGTGTTGCTGTGATAGGCCTGGCCATGCTTTTGTTTGGAGGAATATAGACTTTGAGAGTTTGGGTTAGGAAAAGAGTGGAATGCTTTAAGCACTGCTTAATGGGCCATCTTAGTAGAAACATGGAACACAGAAGTGCTCAGGGTGAGCTGAACTGGGCGGGGACTAACTGAAGAGGTTTCAGAGGAGAATAATTTTAGTATGTTGCCTAGAAATCATTCTTGTGATATTTGGGTGGAGAAACTGGCTGCTTTTTCCCCCTTATCTAAAATGTTTGCCTGAGGCTAACGTAAAGAGTTTTGGATTAATTACCTTAGCAGAGGAAATCACTAAACAGCCTAGACTCTGTTGTGTGGTTATTAGTGTTAACTCTAATGAAGAAATATGAGCAAGGAAAAATATTTGAGGAGAAAAGGAGCACCAGAAAGTGGAACAGAACTATGTCCTATATTCAAAGAGATACACAGATTAAGAAAAGGAATAAAAGGAATGGTGACCTCAGGGCAAGATCCCACACAGCTAAGTTTCCAACTTGTGAAAATAAATTTTTAGAAATCGTAGAGCTGGGTGTTGTGGTGCACACCTTTAATCCTAGCACTGGGAAGACAGAGGCTAACTGATCTCTGAGCTAGAGACCAGCCTTGTCTACAGACCTAGTTCCAGAATAGCCAAGCTTAGGAAGAAAGCCATCAAAAACAAGAAACTGATGAATATGCAATTGAATGGGGTGGCATGTTAGAGTCCCAGTAATCAGCAGAACTTGGCAGCTTTGGTCACATGGTTCTGGGTTTAAGGAGAGAAAAAAGGAGTCACAGAATATTCCTCCACGACTTAACTTACTCTCTTAAGAGAGTTGCTGAGACCAGGCATGTATCAGGGATGTCCCTAAATGGAGGCCTAGTAGAGAGGCCATTGTATGAAGCTGTGAAGTTGAAGCCTGGATTGCCTTGGAGAACCGAAGATGCTGGAGATACCAGATCCCTGCAATAGTTGTTGAGGAAAGCTGCTAACAGGGAGTGGAACCAGCCCAAGAGAAAAAAGTGTGTTGTAGTCAACAAAGCTGAAAAGTGTTGGAGATCTGAGGAGCATTTTGACATCAGACATGGGGATGCAGAATTTGGAGTTTGCCCAGCTGGGTTTTGTTCTTGCTTTGGTACAGTATGTCCTCACTATGCTCCTTTCTCTGTGTTTTGGAATGGTAATATATGTCCTATGCCATTATATGTTTGAAGTATGTGAGATGCTTTTTTATTTTAATTTTACAAGGGATTACAGTTAAGAAAATGCATGACTCTCAGAAGAGACTTTGAACTTTGGACATTTAAACATTAAACAATGTTGAGACTGTGATAGACTATGGGATCTTTTGAAATCGGACTGAATGCATTTTTGCATTTTGATGTGGCTACAAGCCTTTGGGGGCCAGGGAGTGGAATGTGGTTGTTTGAAAGAAAATGGCCCCAAAGGGAGTGACAGTGATGGGAGGTGTGACCTTGTTGGAGGAAGTGTGTCACTGTAGTGGTGGACTTTGAGGTATCCTATGCTCAAGCTACACCCAGTGAGAAAGACCACTTCCTGTTGCCTTCACATCAAGATGTAGAATTCTCTGCTCCTTCCCTAGCATCATGTCTGCCTGCATACTGTCATGTCACACCATGCTGATAATGGACTAAACCTCTGAAAATGTAAGCCACCCCCATTAAACGTTTTCTTTTATAAGAGTCACCATGGTCATGGTAATGGTCTTCACAGCAATAGAAACCCTAAGACACTCCCAAACACAACAAGATGAACACATTCCTTTATCTACACTCAACTGAGTGACATAGGAGAAGAACTTTGAAACTTTTGAAAGTGTCATCGATAACAGCATGTTTCTGTATCCCACGTTTCAAAGATAGCTTCTCTTGTCTAAGAAAGGCATTGGGACTCTGTGACCTCACTGGGACAGAGAACTTCATGAATGGACCCATCCCAGATGGGTGCATTCTGAATGGTTGGAGAGCTACCCTGGGCTAGCACTTGTCAGTTGGCATCAAGCCGCCAAGAGGCTTACAGTGACTGGAGCGGTTAACACGCCTGGGAGTCATTTTCATTATCTTTATTGACAATTAGCTTTAATGGCAAAACAAAATAGTCAGACAACAGTAAATCCGAAGCATGTAGCGTTTCTGCAATAATAAAAACAATTCAGTGGCATGAAAGCAAGTTTGCCAACTCCAGGCCCTTTCCTATGCACCAGAGTGATATGGATTGGCTTGCAGAGAGTGACCAGGGAAAATATACTCACTGGGTTCATTAGCAGAATTAATGTTCCATGTGAGCTTCAAGCTATTGCTTTACAAATTACTTAAGATAATTAATAGAAAGTGTGTTGCAGTAGTGGATGGCATTTCAGCAACTTCCTCAACAGCAAACGTTGGAAATCCACTAATGTTTAATACACCTCTCTGTTTCCCGAGTGAGTCGGCTCCTTGGGGCGTTTTGCCAGTGCCTTGCCTATATTTAATAGTACGGTGAATTGACTCTGTCAAAGTTAACAGCATTGCAGCTAGCCTCTGTCACTGTCTCGATCTCAGGAAACAAAGCTAGGGACAATTTCAGTGTTTCTCAGTAGAGATGTGGTTGCAACCTTATTCAGAACACATCTTTGTGGTGAGGGCCTAACCCCCACATTACAAAGCATCTCTCGTCTCTAGTTTCCAGACTCTAAATGTCAACAACCACCTTTAATCATCTTAATGACCCCCAGGTACTCACACAGATCCCCAAGTTTCCCCTGAGGCAGCTGGACCAGCATCTCACAGTTACCACTAAACTTTCAGGTGCTCTGTAGCCTGCCTATATAATCACAATGATGGAAGCCGAACTCAGAAAGGAAGCAGAGTTCAGGAAGATTCCCATGATGATTGATTTTCTGTGTCAAATAACAGAAAGTTGATAATGTTCTCCTTCTATGTAATAGTAATTTTAATCAATATTTTCAGAAAAAAAGCCAGGCACAGTAGCATCTCTTTAGTCTCAGCTTTGGGGACACAGAGGCAGTAGGACTGAAAGTTCAAGGTCAGTCCAAGATATACAACAAGCTTCCTGCCCATCTGAGCCACACTGTAGAAATCTTGTCTCCAAGAACTGTGGTGTGTGTGTGTGTGTGTGTGTCTGTGCGCGCGTGCGCACTCAGATGTATTTACTATTGTGTATACAGGACCAATAGGATTCCAACTCACTTAAAGTCTATGTTACATATAAGTAGATAGTCCTCTATGGCAACTATCAGTCAGAATAAGGAAGAAGGGGCAAGTATTTTGCCTTGGGCCCCAGCTCAAACTATCAACTGGGGGCACCTCACATGTATCTCAGCTGAGACAACAGGCGAATGTTCTGGGTGAGGATGCGAAAGGCCAGAGCAAAGTCAGAGTGACGCTTTAGTGACTAAGGCAGCTGGGGATCCCTAGATGCCCCTTGTTCTACATTGGGGGTCTGTCCCAAGAAAGGACTCAGAAATACCTTCATGGTTAGTTCCCATTTCCTTGTGCCAAATAAGGTTTTCTTTGGTAGCATTTCCCTCCCATGGCACAGCCTCCTTCGGTCCTCAATGGAACAACAGTCCTCCACTAAATAGGAAGAAAAGCAGGAGGCCAAACACTTTAACAACAAGGCCCATTTCCTTGCTAGTCACCAATGGACTCGTCCTATGCGTCATACTCAGTCAGTCTGCAGAGTTGCTGAGCATCTACAGTGTGGCAGGGGCTATGCTCAGTATTGGAATACAGCTGATAAAAAAATTACACAGTGAACTAGTTACTTTTCTCATTGCTAGAATAAAATATCTAACAAGAAGCAGCTTAGAGGAAGGTTCAAGGCATTATGCCCATCATGCTGGGGAAGGCACGGCAACAGGGAGGCAAGATGGCAGGTCCCATTGCTTTTGCCATCAGGGAGTGTGGTTAGGCTAAAAAGCCCCAACGTTGCCTCCCAGTTAGGCTCCACTTTAAGACCCACCTTTCATCTGGGGACGAAAGTGTTCAAACCCATGACTCTGAGTGGCCTGCCACATTCAACCCATAACAGAAACATCAAGAATAACTATGTAGCTTTGGAAAATCAGGTTAAAAACCCAGTTTAGCCACTTCGTGAAGCACAATTAATACAACCTCAGAGAGAGAAATTGGGGTTCTACCTGACCACCCAAAAAGCAAAACAGCCAGCCACTGGCTTTTGCCTCAACCTCAGTCTGAAATGGCGATCCTGCTTCCAGGAATCTCAGAATGAGACTGTGTATTGAGAGCTCTTTCCTCCTGTTTTAGAATCCTCTTTGGGGCTGGGATTAAAGGCATGCACCACCGTGATTAAAGGCATGCACTGCCTGGTTTCTATGGTAACTAGCGTGGCTACTGGGATTAAAGGTGTGTTACCATAACCTGGTCTGTAATGCTGACCAGTAGGACTGTTTTGCTCTCAGATCTCCAGGCAGTCTTTATTTATTAAAATACAATTGAAATGCCACAGCAACTTCATTCTTTAATTGGATAGTATTCTACCTCTGGGACTCCGCTTTCTCATTTACAAGAGCGGGAGAAGCACTTCTGTGATTGTTATAGCAATTAGAGGTGCTATATGAAGGGCTAGGGACATGGCTCTGTGGGTAAAGTGCTCATGGGCAAGCATGAGGACCTGAGTTTGGGTCCTCAGGACACGTGAAAACCCAGGTGTTGTGGAGCATGCCTGTAACCCCTCAGGACACGTGAAAACTCAGGTGTGCCTGTAACCCCAGCACTGGGGTGGGGGCAGAGTCAGAAAGCTCCTGGGGTCCAGCCAAACCTGTGAGTTCCAGGTTCAGTGGGAGAGATCCTGCCTCAAAAAATTAGGTGCAGAATAATTGAGAAAGACAGCCAGTGTCAACCTCTAGTTCTGTACCCTCCCTCCACAAAATACATCTCTCTCTCTCTCACACACACACACACACACACACTCACACCCCCCCAAATAAATAAAATTGTATTTGCCACTCCAAGAACTGTGCATGGCTCATAAAAGTAAGACGTCTGTCTCCTTTCATTTCCTGAAGTCTACTGCACTAGTGTCCTTGCCACGCCTCAAATTGAGCCTTTGATAGGACACATAGCCCCAGTTTCCTCATCTGTAGAGTGAGTGGCAGCCACCTTGTCGACAGTGCCATCGGTATTCACCTATTCACCAAGGCATTAAAAAGTTTGAGTGACTTGACCCATAAAGGAAACAATATTTTCATGGATCTCGATCCAAATTTGTGTACATGATCAACATTTAAGTGCATGCATTTTAATAAGCTTCACTTGTCTTAGACTCACAGTATTAGATACACAATTAAAAGAACAAACGCAGTTCTGATAATAGCATATGCTATTCATTATTTTTAAAAATTAATTCTTACCTGTTTTCTGATAGAATAATCACATGCTTCATTAATACCATTTGTATTGCTGTAATCTTTGATCACTCATTGTGGTGGTTTGAATAGGTACGGCCCCCATAGACGTATGTTTTTAAATGCATGGCCCAAAGAGGCTGGTACTATTAAGAGGTGTGGTCTTGTTGGAGGAAGTGTGTCACTGTGGGGCAAGCTTTGAGGTCTTAAATGCTCAAGCTATGCCCAGTGTGGCACACAGTCTCCTTCTGCTACCTGCAGATCAAGACGTAGAACTTTCAGCTCCTTCTCTAGCACCATGTCTGCCTGTGTGTTACCAGTGTTTCCCACCACGACAATAATGGACTAAGCCTCTGAACTGTAAGCCAGCCCCAATTAAATATTTTCCTTTATAAGAGTTGTTGTGGTCATGGTGTGTCTTCACAGCAATAAAAAAACCCTAAGACACTTAAAGAGTGGTTCCTCTCTTGTACCTTCAAAATAAGGCTTTAGCTGAGCATAAAGGCACACACTTGTTCCAGCGCTCAAGAGATAGGCCAGAAAGATCAATGAGAATTTGTTTGAGGCCAGCCTGGGCTACGTAGTGAGTTCTAGGGAGCATGGATCACATGATAAGACCTTGTCTCTAAAATAAATCAGCAATGGGGGAGATGGCTCAGTGGGTAAAGTGCTGGTTACAAAAGCCTGGTGACAAGCTTCCAGAGCCCACATGGAAGACGGCTGTGGTAGTGGGGAGTCAGGAAATCTAGCCTTGTGTTTGCAGCAGTAAATTAAGAAATAACCTGCCTCGAACAAGGCGGAGGACAAGGACCTACATCCCAGGAACTGAAGCTGAAGCCATGAAGGGGTACTGTTTACTGATTTGTTCCCCATGACTCACTTAGCCTGCTTCCTTATAGCACACTGGACCACCTGTCCAGTGATGGTATCATTCACAATGAATCCTCTCACATCAACCATTAATCAAGAAAATGCTCCCATAGATTTGTCTGTTGGCAAATCTAATGGGAGCATTTTCTCCACTGAGGTTTCCTCTTCCCAGAGGACCCTAGCTTGAGTCAAGTTGACATTAACTAACCAACACCCTCTCCACTGATCATTAGTGGAGCTTCTAACCGGCAGTTCGATATCTCTATAATTCTTCATTTCAAAAAGACCCATCTCACAATGACAACAAAGAAGTCAATGAGATATTGTGTGAAACCCACAGTGGACTAAATGCCTGGTAAATGCCTGTTCCTTTCCAAAGAAAGTTTACTCAGAAAAAAAAGAAAAAAAATACACCCTTTCTTTCTGCATACCCTCCTTCCTTTCCTCCCTTCTTCCCTCCTTCCTTCTTCTGTATAAGTACCACTTGCTTTTCCAAATCTTTAACCCTGAGCTACTTCCTCTTGGCAATTCCTAACCACAAGGCATTCATCTACTGACTCCTGAATGGAGTACATCCTGGCTACTTTTATGTTGTCTTGACAAAAGCTAGAGTCATCAGAGAAGGGGGAGCCTTAACTGAGAAAATATCTCCCTAAGTTTAGGCTGTAGGCAAGCTGGTAGAGCATTGTCTTAATTAGTGATTGATGGTGGAGGGCCCAGCCCAATGCAGGTGGGGCCATTCTGGGGCTGGTGGTCCTGGGTTCTGTAAGAAAACAGGTAAAGCAAGCCAAGAGGAGCAAGCCAGTAAGCAGCACTCCCCCAAGGCCTCTGCATCAGCTCCTGCTTCCAGGTTCCTTCTTTGCATGAGTTGCTGTCCTGACTTTCTTTGACGGTGAACTGTGATGTGGAATTGTAAGTCAAATAAACCCTTTTCTCTCCAATTTGCTTTGGTCATAGTGTTTTATCATAGCAATAGTAACCCTAACTAAGACAGAATCAGAGTCAGGAATGTCACAGTCCTCTAGACAGAGGGGGCTTTCACAATTGCTTTGCTTTCTCTCTGTGTCTCTTCACCTAGACAGAAAGGCCTGGGGCTGTGTCTCATCCTCACATGCTTCTCCCTCATGGCAGATGCTGTACACACACCAAGTTCTCTGAAGTCACGCCTCAGAAGTCTGTGGTGTGTTTAACAAATTTCCTCTCCTACTCTCTCCTCAGCCTGAGCAAGAGCCTGATGACTGAAGCAAAGGACCTTGACATCATTAGCAATAGTATGGATGAGGCCAAAAGTAAATGTAAGGAGTCTCCAGATGGATGTTTATCTCTTGATTCTGAAAGTCAGTGTCGAGACTCTGAGATTTTATAGCAAGGTGAAATTACCTGGCACGAGTGAGAAGGAAACACAGGACATGCAACAAACCCACTTAGGAGTTTATTAGAGGGGGCATGTACAGGCCTGGGGAAGTCAGTGTGCAGAGAGAGAAAGAGAGAGAGGAAGATGGTGTGCCCAGGTTTTAATAGCTGCCTAGCGCATGCGCACAGGAGGATTGATGTGGCTACTTCATATGCAGATGACACGATATATTTAAGATTCATTTAAGACCTGTGAGTGACCTGTGAGCTCTGGGTAGCTGTGCCTAACCGTGTCTTCCTGTTGATTATTGATTATCCCTCCCTGCCTGGTTTTCTCTCTGGCCACAGCATCTACACAGGCAGGGTATTGTCCTTGCGGAATGAGGAATAAAGGAAAAGAAGCTGTCCCTAACTTATTCCCCTAGCGCTTGTACGTACTTCTGCTGTTGTCTCAGCCTTTCACAAAGCCGTGTGAGGTAAATAGTGAGAGACAGGATCGTGTCTCAAAATGGAAAATAAATATAGGGCTGGGAACAAACCTCTGTGGTAGAGAACTAGCCTCAAAGCCCAGGGCTCTGGGTTCTATCCCCAGTAACTCCAATGACAGTCACAGAGTTGTGCAGGGTATACTGGCTCTCATTTATTCACTCTGGAATGGACAACTGGAGACTCGAGCATGTTGGGTATTTACAAAGATTGTGGACAACTCATTTCCTCAATGTTTCCAAGGTTCAATTTCCTTATCTGAAAATGGAGGCAATAAAAATGTCTATCTCGTGGGATCATCCTGAAGACAAAGTGAAATAATACCCATAAAAGGCCTAGCACCAGGTAGCTCTGCTACTGTACACAGAACACCTCATGGGGGTTCTACAAAGCAAATCACTCCCACCCTGTAGCAAAGGCCTGTCTATCTTCCCTGAGCCTGGGAAACAGCTCACTAGTCAATGGGCACACAAATCAACTCCATGCTATAGGAATCCTAATAAGGAAGAGATGGAATTTGCCCAAGGAAGTGGAAAACACTCCCTGGAGGTGATGATATGGGACCCAGACCTATAGAATCTGTCTCACTAGCTTGCATTCAGGGAGCCCAGGAGAGGGAATGCCTGAGGTTGAATGGCAGAAACGGGAGATGAAGGGTGCAGAATATGTAGCCAGACAGGAAGATATTTGGGGAGGAAAGAAGGAGAGAAAGAGAGGTGTATGTGAACAAAGAGGGCAAGAGATTCACCTCTTAAGAGTGGGATAGATCTAGAACACCCAACTCTCGACTCATAGGTAGTAGAAAACCATACAAGGGAGTCACATGTCCTTATTTGCATGTTGAAAAGAGCATCCAAAATGTCTTCTGGACCTGCACTGGAAGGGAGGGACCTGGGGCCAGGAAGACAACGGAATAGCAGCACACGAGAAATGAGCCAGCGTGGAAAGAGAATGTGCAGGTCAGCATCAGCACCCGCCCGCCAGGATGGACTGCTAGTGTCAATGACATGGGCCTGTCTGTCATTTCTCCAGAGCAATGCTGGTTCCATCCCTTTCCAGAGTCAAAAGCCAAATATATATGGCAATGCTTAAGAGTTAGGGAAGTAGGGGAATCCTAATTGTTAATAAACAGGTGGAAAATAAAGGTAGTCTTTGTTTGTGGCAACACAATACTGCCTGCCTGAATCATCCCTAGGTTACTCTGCAATGCCTCTGGTAAATAGCTGTGTGACGTTACTGTGCGCTGGGTGGGTTGTTTGTCTCTCTTCAGCCCACTTTCCCGAGACTCTGCATTTTAAATTTCTCCTGCACAAGTGGTGCTCATCAAAACCAAATCGTTAGAAAAGAGAAGGCAGACTGAGGTTTTCTTTCAGGAATTAGTCAGGTAACAGTGCCCATTTCCAATATGACACAGCACCAGGTGTGCTTAAAATCTCTAAGATGCTTATATTCAAAGATATAATCTATATTTCAAAGATGGCATTGCTTTCAAATTTTTACTAGAAGCTGAGAGGCAGCAGGCTAACCGCACGGGAACTTTTTAAAGAGCTATGAACAGAAAATGTTAGGCCAAGGTACAATGCTTATGTGAAATTTTTTTTGAGCCACTCATAAATTGTGGGTAGGAAAAGATGTGAAGATGTAATAAATACACATTCGAAGGACATCTGGGGGCAAGTCAAGATGCAGTCCTAGGGCATAAGCTGGCCATAGAGAAATGAATAAAAATCCAGATTCCTCTATATTCATCAATCCAAGCAGGACTCCAATCGAAAAACAAAGTACCGAAAGATTTTAAATATTATTGTTTTTAAAGAAGTTATGATTTCAAAGACAGTACGACATTCCTTAACATAAAGTATACAAAGCCATAAGAAAAAGATTGCTAATGATGCTCATACAAAAGTAGAAACCCCTGTAAATACCAGTTAACATGGATAGTACTAACAACAGCATGAAGGAAAAGCATTTGCAATGCAAAGACCTCCTGTCACCTGGTCTCTACATCCATCAGCAGGAGTGGCAAGTCACCCCAGCTCTTGTGAAGCTTCTTCTTCTAGAAGCTGCGGACCCCCACTCTTATGCCACCCCCAACCCCCGCTTGTTTCTTGAGACCACCACCGCTGACCTCCATGCTGACTTTTATCCCTTGGGCTAGCCTGTGTTGTGTCACTGGGACAGAATACCTGTGGAAATCAGTTGAAAAGAGCAGAGATTTACCAGGGCTCACAGTTAACAGAGATTTCAGCACACGAGATTACTTGGCTCCGTGGCTTCTGGGCTGAGAGTGAAGCAGAGCATGATACAGAAGTCCTGGTACAAGAAAGTTGCTTAAATAATGGTGGCCAGGAACCAGATAAAGAGCAAAAGGGACAAGGGTCCCCTAATAGTCTCTAAGTACACACTCTCTAGTGACCTACTTTCTTTAATTTAGTGGTTCTCAACCTTCCTAATTCTGCAACCCTTTAATACAGTTCCTCATGTTGTAGTGATCCCCAACCCTAAAATTATTTCATTGACGCTTCATAACTGTAATTCTGCTATTGTTATGAGTTATAATGTAAATTTCTGATATACAGAGTATCTGATATTCCACAGCCCACAGGTTGAGAAGTGCTACCCTAACTGGTCTACATCTCCTAGTTGTCCATTCCTTAGCAGACCCAGCAATCCATTGATGAACTTGGAGCCCCCATGATTCATCCATCTCTGAGTGCTAAACCTCGTGACATTGCTGCATTGATGACTAAGCCTTCAATGCACAAGTCTTCAGGGGACATTTCAAATCCAAATCAAAACATTTCTATCCATATCACGTCACCCAAAGAAAGTCCAAGAGCCAGTGGAGAACTCAATCCCAATATTTGAGAGGCAAGAGGATATAAATTAGAATTCAAACTGGGTTATATAAGGGACCTCAAAATAAATTATCTAAACAAACCTAGGATTCCCCTGTTACTTGGACCTTGCAGCATTTGGTCCATCATTCTCGTTTTCACTCATCCACTCACCCATGCCTCATTCCTAAAGCCATCCCAATGTGCTGTCACACACAGAGGTGTCACACACACACATCCATGCGCTCACGTCTGTGAATATTCCTGCCAACTCTTCCGTGTGTGCGAGTTTCCAAATTCATCTTATAAAAGTTACATAATTCAGGAATGTTTGATGTAGGAGGGTCATCTGTCTATGTGTTACTTTTATTGGTTAATAAAGAA
>LOJH01036114.1:0-15592 GCA_001685095.1 Ellobius talpinus | reverse complement strand
GCTTTTATTGGTTGATGAATAAAGCTGTTTGGGCCAATGGCTTAGCAGAGTAAAAACAGGCAGGAAATCTGAACAGAGATCTATAGAGAGAGTAGACAGAGCCAAGGAGACACCATGTAGCTGCCAAAGAAGTAACAATGCTACCCCAGTAAGTCACAGCCTTGTGGCAATACAGATGAATGAAAATGGGTTAATTTAATACTCAGAGCTAGCCAGTAAGAAGCCCAAGACACTGGCCAAATGATGCTGCAATGAATACAGTTTCTGTGTGGTTATTCGGGTCTGGACGGCCAGGAAATGAACGCACAGTCTCCGGTTACAGGCGGATCTCTGAGTTCAAGGCCAGCCTGGTCTACAGAGTGAGTTCTAGGACAGCCGGGGCTACACAGTGAAACCTTGTCTTAAAAAAAAAAAGCAAAAGAGAGAGAGAGGAGAGAGAGATCTGCAACAAAGAGATCTTTGTTCCTCTAGAAAAATTAACCACAAGTGGCTCATATATAGTATTATTAATCACAGTCATCAAGATAATTAAACTTTCTAATGTACTTATTATTTTGTATAAGTGTTCATGTATGTAGGTGTGTTTCTGTATATATGGTGGCTAATATCATAGCCTTTACAGGAGAGCTGTGGCCCTACTCAGGTCCTCTTGCTAGAGCAGTAACCATCTTACTTACTGAGTCATCTTCCCAAGCCCTTCTTAATTAACTGCACGTGTTTGTGGATATGTATGTGTGTGGTATATGTGGATGTGGTATATGCACATGTGTGTGCAGGTATGAATTCCTGTGCCCACACGCAAAGGACAAAGTGGGGTGCTGGGTGCTTTACTCTAGGGCAGTCTCTCCTGGAACCTTGGCTTGTGTTTTCCCAGTAAGGCTGATCTTCATTTCCAACCTCTCCTCAGTGCCACACCAGGGTTACAGGTGCATGCAAGACCACAATCCGCGTGTTAGATAAGTACTGGGATCCCCAGCCCAGGTCCTCAAGCAAGTTTTCTTAACCACCAAGCCATCTCTTGAACTCCAAGAGAATTTATTGACACACAAATGATATAAGATTATACATTGAGGTTTCTAATTTAGCCTATCAACGTAGAGAGGGAAAATATATACTTCTTTTTGGGGTGGAGGGAAGGATTTCTCTGAGTAGCATGGATATTCTGGAATTCACTCTGTAGACCAAGATGGCCTCAAACCCAGAAATTTGCCAGCCTCTGTCTCCTGAGTGCTAGGACTAAAGACCTGAGCCACCACCACCCAGCAAAAAATATATAGAGATCTTGGACTTTTTGAGAACCACCCCAGTACATTAAAACATATTTAAGGTGGTATACACCTTTAATTCTAGCGTTCAAAAGACAGAGGCAAGGGTAATATTTGTGAGTTTGAGATTATCCTGTTTTACGTCTCAATTCCAGGCCAGCAAGGGCTACAATGCGAACCTCTGTCTCAAAATACAACAAAACAAAAACAAAAAACAAAATATGCATTTAGGGATGGGGCTGTGTCTTATTCAGAGTTACCATCACCATTCCTGAAACACAGTCAGTCCATGAGAGGCTGCAGGAAGCAACACCAGTCTCACCTACTGTGGCCAGGTTCTGGTAGTTCTCCAGCATCACATCTCTGTAGAGGTTTCTCTGGGATGGGTTCAGTGAGGTCCATTCCTCTTGGGTAAAGTCCACAGTCACATCCTCAAAGTTCACTAACTCCTGAAATATTGAAAACATGCCATTCTGGTTTTAGCCAATTAAGATCTTTGTTAATGAACATGGGAGGATTAGGAAGTGGAACCCAACATCTAAGAAAATTCCCTGGTCTCCAATTCTCTAACACCAAGGTCCAGTGGCTTTACAAACTCCTCTTTAAACTCACGTGTGCGTGTGCATGGTGTATATACATGTAAACTGATAGGTACACTTGCCTGTGCAAGTTCATGTGACAGCCAAAAGTTCACATTGGGATGACTTCCTCAATTAATTCTTCACTTTATTTTCTGAGACAGGGCTTTTAATTGAACCTGGAAACTGCTGTTTCAGCTAGACTAGCTGATCAGTGAGTCCTAGAATCTACTCGTCCCCACCCTAACCCTGAAATTAAAGACATAAGCAGCCACACCAAGTTTTACATGGGTACTGGGTCTCAAAACTCAGGTCCCTATATTTGTACGAAGCCTTTACCCACTGAGGCATCGAGGACCCCAGCCACCTTTTTACCTTGCTGGAGACAGAACCCAGAACCCTGACTGAGCATGCTAGGCAAGAACTCTACCACTGAGCTCCATCTTCAGCCTTATTCTCACTCTCTTATTTCCTCAAGTTAAATGTCACTGCTGACTAGGAACTGGTACCAACAATACACAAGAAAACATCATGGTATTTCTCTGTATCAGGCACAGTAGCCAGTACCTCCTAAAGATGTGATGAGTGTGCATACATGAATAAATGTCTTAGAAAAGGAGGCTATCTCATCTACCTTATCGTCTGCCAGGGAACTCAAAAAAGAAAGAAACATTCAGTTGGTCAGGGGCCAGCAAGACAGCTCAGTGGGTAACGTTACTTGCTGCCAAGACTGATGACCTAAGTGTGGACCTCAGACACACATGATGCAAGTAGAGCACTGACTTTCGCAGTTGTCCTCTGAATCCACACACACTGTGCTCTATACATGCACACTCATGTGAATACACACACACACACACAAATGTAATAATAAAAGAAAAATGATCTGACACCATGAAGGTAAAGCCAGATTATTACTGAAAGATCAAGATTAACTGTAAATTTCCAACTCACTTAATAGGAAAGATTTTGTCATAATCACTGGCAACACAAACTAGACACATCTGAGAATAGGGAGTGTTAACTGAGGAACTGCCTTCATCAGATTGGCCTATGGGCATTTTCTTGATTTCTGATTGATGAAGGAAGGCCCTGTCCACTGTGGGCAGTACCATTCCCCAGCAGGTGGGCGTGGGGTGTTTAAGAAAGGTAGCTGAGCAAGTCAGGGACATGAGCCAGTAAACAGATTCCATCACTGGTTTCTGCTTCAGTTCCTGCCTCAAGTTCCGGCATTGACATCTCTCAGGGCTGGATTATGATCTGAGAATTGTTCCCCCCACGTTGCTTTTGGTCCTGGTTTTTATCATGGCAAAAGAAGGCAAACTATGCCAGGTCTCTATCCCGGGAAACCAGAGCCTTAGGTGAGTGAAGCTCTATTTGCTGTAAACAGCTCTAGAGACAAGTTTGTTCAGAGGAAATTGTCTCTAGGTGGAATGTTTTGAATGTGTGTGCATGTGTGTATCTTTTTACCTGATAATTTGTCAGGCCGTCAATCAACATCCTTTGTTGTGCTGATACCTTCTCTTCTTGAAGGCAGACTGAGTCCCCTGAAAGATCTCATGGAAAAGGAAGCAGGTATGAATACTCAGTTGTGCAGAGTCTCATCCAAAGGCACAGGAGTCATTCCACCCTAGTACAAAAGCTTCACGTAATCAATCTAGCAGACTGATGTCTCCTCCCTCCCTCCTAGTCTCCATCTTTCTTGTTCTATGCCTCTCAATATAGTTCTCTCTCCTTCCTCTCTCCCTCATTTGTTCCCCACCTCTCTCACACACACATTTGAGAGACCGTTCCCATCCCTACATGCTATAGAATGCTAGCGCAGTCCTGTGTCATCTACAACCTGAAAGAAGGATGCAAGGAATGCTTCTTATTAGGGCAACTCTATTAATAGCATCTTCATTTCGTAAGTAAGGAAGCTTTATGCCCTGAAAATGCCACTTTATCAGGGTTGGAGCTGTAGCTCAGTCAGTGCAGTACTTGCCTGGAGAGCATGAAGCCCCAGGCTCCATCTTAGAATAAATGGGTATA
Source organism: Ellobius talpinus (assembly GCA_001685095.1). Classification (NCBI taxonomy): domain Eukaryota; kingdom Metazoa; phylum Chordata; class Mammalia; order Rodentia; family Cricetidae; genus Ellobius; species Ellobius talpinus. The sequence goes on along the minus strand of LOJH01036114.1, from coordinate 11,718 downwards.
AATGGTACACACCTGTCATTCCAGATCAAGAGGTGGAAGCAAAAGGATCAAGAATTCAAGGCCATCATCAGTTACCTAGCAAATTCAAGGCCACTATGGGCTACATGGGGCTCCATCTCAAAAAAAGAAAAGTGTTGGGGGATAGAGAGATGGTTCAGTGGCTAAGGACCCAGGTTCAATTCCCAGCACCCACATGGCAGCTCACAACTATCCAGTCCCAGGAGATCTGACACCCTCTTCTGACCTCAATAGGCACCACACACACACACACACACGATGCATAAACAAACACTCATACATATAAAAATAAACAAAATCTAAAACAAAAATGGTACTTTATCATGACTATGAAACATATAACGAAGACTGCACCTTTACCCCAGAGGTGCTACAGATATTCCTGTGGGCCAGCAAGTGAGTTTCAACCTGTTTTCAATTCCTAAGGCCTTACCATGGGATGGGTCAGTCGCTGCCATCCTGTAATGCAGAAGTGGGTCCCAATATTCCTTTCACTGGAGCTGTCATCACTTTAGAGCAGCTGGTGAGTGTCAGTGGACAGTGGCACTCTCCATTGCCTGTTGTACACAACCATCAGCATTTCTGCAGTATCAATCACTAATTAACATCAATAACTTAGACAATACCTATCAATTATACATTAACTATATGCAGGAAGTACATAGGAAGATCACTACACACAGTGCTCTCTGAAACATGAATTCTAGTGATACTAGCTACAATTTACTGAGGAATGCTATGTAGCAACTGTGCAAGGAGTGTGTGTCCATGTGTTCAATTAATCATTATAATCACCCTTCACAGTAAATACAACTGCCCTTAAAAGATCTATATTCAAAGCCAAGTAGGTGGTGCACGCCTGTAATGCCAGTGCTGCCCACTGGATATGTGTTGCTCTCATTGGTTTGATAAAGGACTCTCACTGATTTAACAAAGGACTAAATGGCCAATAGCTAGTCAGTCATGGGTTAGGCAGGACTTGTGGACAAAAAAGAGAGAATGGGGATGAAGAAGGGCAGAGTTACCAGCGAGATGCAGAGGAAGAAGAAGATGAACATGCTCTGCTAAAAAAAAAGGTACTACCACGCGATAGAGCGTAGATAAAGCTAGTTAGTAACAAGTCTAAGCTATCAGCCGAGCATTTACAATTAATAACAAGTCTCTGTGTGGTTGAGAGCTGGCTGGTGGAACAGAAAACCCTGCAAACATGCCAGCCCTTGAGAGGTTGCACCAGGGAAATTGCTGTGAGTTCAAAGTTAGCCAGGATATAAACTTTGCCTCAAAATAACAGGGAGTAAATGGCTAAGCAGGTAAGGCACTTGTGTCCAGACAATGAGCTTCACAGCTTGAGTTTGATCTCCACGACCCATGTAAAGGTGGAAGGCACCCTTCTTCCTACATCATACATCATACACACAAAGAAAATAATCAGAAAATTTAAAACAGAACAAAACAGGAAAGGCTCTATATTCAGAGAGCATTGGCGATTGCTCATTTATCATCTGGTTCAGAAACGATGATGCAGAACCTAAAGGCAGGTAAAGGTTTCTTTCATTACTATGCACACTTGCTCTCATCTTCAACAAGTGGGAAATTATATGTGCAACAAGCAGATTGTTATTTTCTTATTTGTGTGTATGCCTTCTGTAAATGTGCACATGCAGAGGCCAGAAGGTGTCTATGCCCTTCCCCATCTTTCTCCACCCATTCATTTAAGGTGGGGTGTTTCCCTGAACCAGGGGCTCACATTTTCTCAGCTGTGCTGAAAGCCAGAAAGCTCCAGTGGTCCTCCTGTCTCCATCCTCCTTAGGACTGGAGTTACAGATGTTAATTGGACATATAGTTTGATACACAAGTGCTCAGATCTACAGCAAATGTACTTGAAAATTGAGCCATCTTTATGGTCCCAAAATAATCCTTGTTTTCAGGTAGATTTTTCTTGGTGGTATTTGATCCTGTTTGACAGGTGTGGAGGATGGAACTCAAGATTCATGCAGGATAGACAAGAGTTCTACAACTGAGCTATATCTCAATCTTAAATGTAAAGGTATTTGGGCAGAGGGATCTCAAATCATAATTTAAGCAGTAAGCAACCTCAGCAAGGTCTTGGTAGGAAACTCAAGCCTTCTCCCCCTAGCACAGGGATGGCTAGAGCAAATTTAGATCTGTTCAACAACTTTTTTATGGGTCTTTTCAGAGAACCATCTTTTCAGTTTTTGTTTTAGGGTTCCTGTTTACCTGCCTGAAACAAAATTATTATTATTATTATTATTATTATTATTATTATTGTAGGAATAGTGTTTCATAGTGTTTAATTTTTTCACCAGTTTGCTTTAATATCCTTCTCACACTTTTCTTCCTTCTTCTTCCTCTTCCTCCTTTTCCTCTTTTTTTTTTTCCTGAGACAGTTTTCTGTATATCCCTGGCTAACTTGGAACTTGTTCTATGGACCAGGCTGGCCTTGAACTCAGGGATCACCTGTCTCTGCCTCCCAAATTGTTTTTAAAAAACAAAACATAAAAAAGCAAAAAAAAATAAAACAAGGTTTCATGTCCTAGGCTGACCTCAAATTCACGATGTAGCCAAGGTTGGTCTTGCACTTCTAATCCCCTTGCCGCCATTTCTCAAGTGCTAGAATTAACACAGATGTGTACCACCATGCCCAGTGGGTGTGGCAATGCTGATCAAACCCAGAGTTTTGTGCATGCTAGGCAAGCACTATAGCAACTGATTTATATCCCCAGCCCTCCTTTTGGTTCATCATTAAGCATTATGTATCTTAAAAAATAACTGTGGACTGGAGAGATGGCTCAGCTGTTAAATCCTAGGTTCGCAACCAAAAATATAAAAAGCATTTTTGCTAAAATTTAATGGCAATCATCAATGAATCAAACCCTGAAGAGCAGTCCAAATTATATAGTTACACAGTTCATTATCAATAAATCAAATTATACACTCACAGAAACCTTACACAGGCCCTATCCATAGATCAGACTAAAATATTGACTCTAAGATATAATTAAAACTCAAACACATCTTTGTGGGAAGAGGGGAAGCATATGTTGTGTCACAAAGCCTAGGGGACATGGGACGTCCGGCTCTACCCCTTTCCGCCATATTCCACCAAGACAGCATCTCTCACTAGACCCTCAGCTAGACTGGTAGTCAGCAAGCCCCGGCAATCCTTTGCCTGTCACACTATTGGGCCTACAGGTACACAAATGACTATGCCATGGATATTGGGGATTTGAACTGTTTCTCATGATGTACACAAGTGTTCTCACTCACTGAGCCAACTCTTCAGTTCAAATATACACATATTAAATATGCACTGGAGTTTTGATAAAGGTTTATGTCCTAACACATTCCTAAACAAGATAAAAGCATCTCCACAGAAAGCCCAGTCCTCCCTTTCCAGTTCCTTCTTGAATTTGTGATTTCTTGCTTCAGTCTGCCAAGTACTTGGATTACAGGTATCTACCACAATGCCTGGCTCCCAGACAAGCATTTCTGTTTTCTTTTGTCTACCAGATATAATAATACGTAAGTGAAAACGGGACAAGCTGTTCATCTTTTCCAAATGTTGACTGCGGAGGCAAAAAAGCCAAAAATGAATAACAAAATTCCTCTTTCTCTTGCTCCAGTGCCTTGTGATGCCTTTTATCTAATGAAAGCTTAACTCTTAGCTTAACCGTGGCATCTCATCTCAAATGGCCAATTTTTTCTTCCCTTTCTATTAAAAATGGGGTTTCTTGCACCAATGTTAGAAAGGACAAATGGTGTTCATAAAGCTTACTATCTAGCAGGATACTGAAGTGTCACCTTTTATCTCAATGACCCCAATCAAATGGCCCAGGATACAAGTTAGGTTAATGTCTCTTAGCTGCTACAGAAGGTACCCATTCTCTCTCAGAGGCAGCAAGTGCCTGAGAATTTCTATGCCGTGTTTGTCAACAATGCATAGTAGTAGTGTGTGTTTGTGTGTGCATGTGCACCAATGTGCATGTGCGTGTATGTATGTATAGGTCAGAGGCCAACTTTCTGGAGTTGTTCTTACCTTCCACCATTATGTCATAGGACCACATTCAGGTTATCACCCCGCTGAGTCATCTCTCTGGCCCCATAATATACACTCTTCATTAAAACTTTGTATCAATTTTCACCTGGTAAATACTTCTACTCCCATGCCTTGAGTTCCCTGCTCCTGTCATATTTAAACTATCTTCTATTTAAGAAAACACCTGGGGGCTGGAGAGATGGCTCAGGGGTTAAGAGCACTGCTTGTTCTCATAGAGGACCCAGGTTCAATTCCCAGCATCCACATGGCAGTTCACACTGTCTGTAACTCCAGTTCCAGGGGATTTGGTACCCTCACGTAGACATACAAGCAGGCAAAACACCAATGCACATAAAAATGAATAAATCTTTTTTAAAAAAAAAACACCCAGGAAAATATATTAATATCATCTTCTGAAATTAAGGACTTGCCTTGAAAAATGTGCTATGTACATTTTGCATGATTATGGGCTAGGCACACATTTTAAACCTTAGTATTTCATGAAAAGCAAAACCTCATACCACCTCTAAAAATGCTTATAAGCTGGGTATAGTTGTGTACACCTTTAATTTCAGTACTCATGAGGCAGAGGCAGGTAGATATGTGTGAGTTACAGGCCAGGCTGGTCTGCATAGTAAGTTTCATGCCAGCCTGAGCTACACAGTGGTTAGAGACCCTGTCTCAAAAACAATTTTTATATATACCAAAAAGGTGACCTGTACCTTCAACAAAACACAAAGCTCCAGTGTTTTGTACCTCCAAGCCTATGTCTGAGATCCTACCATGAACTTCAGATTTAAATCGAGGGCAACAGACATGCACAGCCAAGCAATCCTGCTAAGTGTGCAGTTCCCCTCATCACGATAGCTCAGGCTCCAGTCCCTTCTGCAACAGGATCTGACCTCTTTCCAGGGGACAACCCCCTCCTGGGCCCCACCCCACCCATACACACTGGCTCCTAGCCTGTTCCTTTCTCCCAACGTAAGAATCTTTCATAAATACCAATTGGAGTGAGTATATGCTTTTGAAAGTCTGATTTAAAAAAAAGTAGGGGGTCACCAGTTTCTCTTTAGAATACCTTTATTCCCACCAGGGCAATTAGAGATCCTTCTGAAATTGCACAACTGAGTATTAACTAGATTTAATTAAATGATTTTCATAACATGATATAAATTTAAGTTTCCAGGAAATATATTAAGAATGGGAGGGTGAGAACAATACCTTGTTTGTGCACTCACCCACAGCACAGCTTGACTGCCCACACCAGCGTCCAATGTGAGTTTTGCTTTGCTGTTTGTTTTTTTTGGTTTTTCAAGACAGGGTTTCTCTGTGCAGCTGTGGTTGTCCTAGAACTTGCTCTGCAGGATGGCTTCAAATTCAGAGATCACCTGCCTCTGCTCCTGAGCGCCACCACCCAGCTATGAATTCTTTTTTAATAAGTTTTTTTTTCCAAATGTATTTTGAGGGTTGTTTGCATGTATGTATGTGCACTATGTGTATGGCTGGTACCCAAGTTAGAAAAATCCAAGTATTGGATTCTCCTTGAACTGGAGTTACAGATGGTTACAAATCACCACATGGGTGCTGGGAACCAAACACTGGTCCTCTGAAAGAGCATTAAGTGCTCTTAACTGCTGAGCCATCTCTCTAGCACCCCCACAACATGAACTGTTAGTGGTTTTGGTGTAAAAGTACAATAATAAGATTATTATTTATTATTGTGTGTTGTGGGAATTGGTTATGACTGAATATGTGTAGAAGTAGAGGGCAACATTCAGAAACAGGCTCTCTCACTCTGAGCTCTAGAGATTGAACTCAGCCTGTCAAGACTTGGGAGCAGGCACCTTCAGTTGCTTGAGCCATCTCAATGGTCCTTTATATATTACATTATTACTAGTGTGTGTGTGTGTGTGCACTCTCACGCACACATGCCTGTGTGCAGGTAGAGAAGGTAAGCAAACAAATTTGGGAAGCTGGTTCTCTTCCAACTGTGGGTTCGAGGGATTAAATTCAGATCAAGTTCACGCAGCAATTTTTACTCCTAAGTTTTACCCACTGAGCCATCTCACCAGCCTTTTTAAAGTTATTACTATTACTGGTTGTATGTGTGGGTATGGGGTCCATGGCACCCATGTAGAGATCAGAGAACAATTTTGAGGAGTTGGTTCTCTCCTTCCACCATGTGGGTCCCAAGGATTGAGCTCAGGAGGTCAGGTTTGGCACCAAGCACCTTTACCATTGAGCCACCTTACTGGTCTTTTTTTGATCATCCCAAGTGCCAGGATTATAGATGCACCTTTATTCCTGGTAACTCAATTTGTGTGGTGTGGGGTGTGTGTGTGTGTGTGTATGTGCGCACACACACACCATTGCACATGTGCACAAAAGAGCACACACAGCACATGTGTCCAAGTGCCTGTGGAGGCCAAAAAGGTGTACCTTGAAACTAGAATTACTGATGGTTGGGTTGGAGAGATGGCTCAGTGGTTAAGAGCACTGACTGCTCTTCCAAATGTCCTGAGTTCAATTCCCAGCAACCACATGGTGGTGGCTCACAACCATCTGTAACGAGATCTTGTGCCCTCTTCTGACCTGCAGGTATACACAAAGACAGAATACTGTGTACATAACAAATAAATCTTAAAAAAAAAAGAATTACTGACGACCTGACGTGGGTCCTCTGGAAGAACAGCATGAACTGCAGTCATCATTCCAGCACTACAGCTCAGTACTTTAAGCAGCAACTGGGAAGGCTAACATTTGTCACCTGGGTTATGCAGATATAAAAGATGAGCAGAACAGACTAATTTAGCTCCCACAGGTTTATAAATCTAACTGGAGAGCCATGTATGACAAAGTACATCTAGATTCCTAGTATTTGAGGGGGGTGGCAAGAGGCCTGGTTCAAGGTCATTCCTGGCTATACAGTAAGATTAAAGCCAACCTTGAAAAACGAACAAAAAAAAGGCAAAACAAATTCCACATTTTTTTGAAAAAAAAAACTAGAAAAAGTACCATTAGACATACAACAGGGTTTGGAACCCAGTCCATAACCAGACACTCCATTTCGCCATCAATATCCAAAGAAACAGATCAGGCACCTCCATCTAAGTCCAACATGTTCTCAATCTTGATAGCCCAGGATGGTCTTGAACTTTCTACCCTCTTTTCAGTTTCTGTAGTGCTAGAATTATATATCTGTGGCGCTTTGGTCAAGATTAAGTGTTGGGAACATTAGCTACTAAGACGTAATTTTGGAACATCCTTGTTTGCACTCAATAAGAAACATGCAGATAGCAGGATGAATGGCACTCTCTCTCCTTCCACTGTGGCCATCAAAAATCCCATCTATGAATAATCATTCAATAAGCACTAGAGACTTTAAAATATTTATTATTGTGTGTGCATGTATAGGCATGCACATGTGGGGGTCAGAGAACAACTTTCAGGAGCTAGTTCTCTCCTCCACTACTGTGGGTTCCAGGGATCGAATTCAGGTTCCAAGTCTTGCATGACAAGTGCTTTCGTGCACTGAGCCACCCACAGGCCCTGGACTAAACAATCTTACCAAAAGCAGTGTTCATGATGATGGGTTTATCTGGCTTACAATTAGAGACTATAGTCCATCACCAAGGGGGAATCTAGGCATGAATTCAAGCAGCTATTCACTTCACACTGACAATCAAGAGCAGAGAAATGAATGAATCCTTGCTTGCTTGCTCTTATGTCTTATACAGTTCAGAACTCCAAACCAGGGACTGGTAGCACCCTCAACAGGCTGGGACTCCTATAGGAATTAACAATCAAGACAATGCCCCCACACTAATCTGATTTACACAGTTCCTTACTGAGACTCTCTTTCCAAGTGATTCCAGGTGGACAAGTTTACAATTAAAAGTTAACTGTCACATCACAAAGGAGAAAAATGAATAATTCAACAGGATGGGTTAAATGAGGTAGGGATAGGATGGCAGAATAGAAGAGGGAGTATGGAGAAAGACATTAAAAGTCTTTTGAAAGCATTATATAGACGCCTACCTTCCCGAAATATATACTTATATAAAAAGAGTTTAAACAGAATTACCCTGTAACCAGGCAACAATGTCCCTACTGGATATACCACAGTCTAACAAAAAATCAGTGCCGAGAATGTATCACCTCTTCGGGTGGTGCTGCATAGACCTCCAAACATTACAGACCATTGCCATTGCTCTTGGTTACCCTTCAGAACTTGAGAATAAGACCCTGTTGCTGAAGACACCACATACTTGAGTCACAGAACATGAAGAAATCAAACTTCTATTAACTTGGAAACTTCATTACTACTGACTAGTTTTTATACTGCTGAGTGCTAGGCTTGCTATTGGGGAGAAGGGGGAATCGCCAATTTTTTTAAATATATAATTTATTTTTATATTATTCTCATGATGTTTTGCCTGTATGTATGCCTGTGTGAGAGTATCGTGTAAAAAGCCCCAGAACTGGAATTGCAGATAGGTGTAACCTGCCATGTGGGTGCTGGGAATTGAACCCGGGTGATCTGGAAGAAGAGCTAGTGCTTTTAACCGCTGAGTCATCTCTCCAGTCCCAGAATGACCAATCTTATCCAGCTATGAAATCTGCAAAGCTACAATAATGACCACCCTGGCACTGATGCAGTCACTAGTGGCACAAATGCATGGGAGTAACCAAACACTTTCTGATCGGATTTAAGACCATCTGCACAAGATGGAACCCATACCCATTATCAGAGTCAAGAACCTGTGGTTAATAGGCCACAGACCCTAGGAGGAAACCTACCACTATCATTGTACTAAATAGACATAAATGAATAAACCCATGACTTATCACTATACCCACAGGTTAGTGCATCTCTAAATCTTCATCAGAGAAGCTTCTTGCAGTACATGGCAATTAGCACAGAGATCTACAACTGGTCATGTTGCGGAGAATAAGAAGCTGTGGAGTACTTAGCCCTTGGTGAGACATCTATATCATACCCTTCCCCTCAAGGCTAAGGAATCCAGAGAGAACAGAAAGGACTAGAGGCCACAAATGACTACAACGAAAGTGTCTCCCAGACACACCAGGGCACTTGCACATAAATGAACTCACAGTGGTTGTGTAACATGAGCAAGACCTCTGCAAGCTCAAGCCAGACAAAATCCCAGCACAGGGGGGAAAGGTGGCGTGACGTCTAACACCTAGCAGAGGATGAATGGCAGCTTACAGGAGGAATCAGCTGAGAGTACAGAAGTGTGACCTCTTGTAGGTTGTCCACAACCCAGTGGATGGAGTATTTGGGCTCTACAAATTGGACAAAATGAGAGATGAAGAGGAGGAAGAAGCAGAAACAGAAAAGCTGGGTGGGAAGGGAGATGGGAACTGACCTGGAGAAGCTGGGGGAGGAGCGAATAAGATCAATAGACACCATATTAAACTCTCAAAGGGAAAGAAATTAAAACAGCAGCACAGGTACATTGTACGACAGGCCATACTTCATGCTGCCATTGAGGGATTTCCAAGCATTATTATAAGGTGTTAGCTGGAATCTATGGCTTGATTTTGACAAAAGATGTTGAATTGGTGTAAATACTTGAGGCTTTTATGATACATCCTGTAACCCAGAACTAAATATATTAATTGCTTCCAAATTTACATGCCAGTATGCTATTCATAATCAATCAGCCTGAAAAAATATGACTATGGGACAATAAGATATTGAGAGAAACCATATTTACTTAACTTTTATTATAGTATATTGCTGAAATTATTCAATTTCTTAGTTATTTCTGTTCATCTATTATTGTACTGAATGTATAAATTAATCACAGATACATATGTTTAGGAGCAGAAAATGATACACATAGAGTTCTATATCCTTCACAGTTTGAGGTCGCTACAGACATTCTTAGAAAGCATCACTCATGGGACCTGGGGAAAGGCTCAGTGAGCAAAACACTTGCTGTGTAAGCATGAGGACACTGAGTGTGAACCCTGGCACCCATGTGAAACCCAATAAGTTGGCATACATCTGCAAACCCAGTGCTGGGGGGGTATAGGGACAGAGACTTATTAGCCAGATAGTCTAGGCAAAATGATGTGCTACAGTTTTAATGAGAAGCCCTATCTCAAGAAGGCAGAAGACACAAATGTTGACCTCTGAGTTCCATGTGTGCATCTAAACACATAAAAATACACATGTATATATTCACAAAATACACAATTAAATGATTTTAAAACACATTTATTAAAAAAGAAAGTCTCTCCTATAGATAAGGGAACCATTATATTGTTCATTTTACTCAGCAACCTACAGATGATGGAAGGAGGTACCCATTGAGAAAAGAACTCACAAGACTACTATACACTGGGTTTTGGTTACATTATAGAAAACATGGGGAAATGAGCAAAGAGAAATACATGTGCTGATTACTGGGGGCCCCAGCTGAGACCAAAGATGCTATTATAAAGCGGGAAATGTACTCACAAGATGTATAATATGAGTAAAGTATAGTGATACAGACCTGGAATTCCAGCACTTAGGAGGTAGAAACAGGAAGTCCATGAGTATAGGGTCATCCTCAGCTACACAGGGAGTTCAAGGCCAGCCTGAGTTCTGTCTCAAAACAAAACTGAGTATGATATTATAGTTAACAAAGGGGAATATGCTTAACAATTGCCCCACAGTTTACATGTGAGAATAGGATAGCTGGTTGACCACAGCAGTTAATGCTAAAGGGTCAACAATCTACTCTACAGTTTGAACAAGTGTGCTAGTTCCTGCACTTGGCCTTCATTAAGCAGCAGCATCATACTGAGCTGCACAACATCATAATGCACCAGTATTCTCCTTAAAGCACACAAACTCTCATTGCTAGTCACACATCAAACCCCAGCTGCTCCTTGTAAAGCCTTGGAGTCTGAGAGACCTCCACCTGGGTACAGGGAGCCATTGTTCCTACAGCTACAATTTACAAGAGGGCCCAGATTTGATTCAACACCAGCTTGAGCCTTAATATCCACAACCTGGACAACTAGGTAAGGAAAGCCAAAGACTCAGCATTTGTGATAACCTGTTCTCAGATAGCCTAGTAGGGATGTCATTTGTTGTCTTAATGTACGGCCCCAAGACAGTTTCTTCTATCAGAAGAGTAAGGCAACAAAAGGTTATTTGGGATAGATAATCCACAAGGCAGGAGAAATACTGATAAAACCTCTACAGTGAAGAAGTATCGAGGGCACTAACAGGATTAGTTGTTAGTTTCAATTTGTCAATAAGATTTCAAAACAAAGAATGTATTCCCAGCAGAACTAAAACAGCATGGTCAGCAAGGTGGATCAGCAGAAAAAGGAGCTCACCGTCATCCTCACAGCAGAAAAAGGAGCTCACCGTCATCCTCACAGCAGAAAAAGGAGCTCACCGTCATCCTCACAGTAGAAAAAGGAGCTCACCGTCAACCCTCACAGGCCCCACAGGGTAAAGGAGAGAACCAACTCTCACAAGCTGCCCCCTGATCTCAACACCCCTCCAATAACTGTAATTAAAAAATAAGAGGAAAGGACGAGTGAGTAAAAGACGCTGCACTGTATGTGTGTGTAACTAACAGTGTGCCAGGGCCAGTATGTGTGTGTAACTAACA
>LOJH01036113.1:17842-29824 GCA_001685095.1 Ellobius talpinus | reverse complement strand
AGATCCGCCTGCCTCTGCCTCCCGAGTGCTAGGATTAAAGGCGTGCGCCACCACAGCCCGGCCTGTTCTGACTTTCTTTAATGATGAACAGTGATCTGAAAGTGTAAGCCAAACAAACCTTCCTCCCCAACTTGCTTTTTAGTCATAATGTTTCATCACAGCAATAGAAAGCCTGGCTAAGGCAGATGGAGTTCAGCTAGTCAGCAAAAACAAACAAACAAAACAAAACAAACAACAACAACAACATAACCTGAGCTGTGTTTCCCTAGGTGGGTCCCGTTGGCATTTGTGGGACTTTCCCGAAGCTATGCTAAAAGAGGCTGGGGAAGGGCATGCCCAGCTCCAACTGGTCAGGTATACCCAGAGGAGCTGAGTGAGGGACAGTGTTGAGCGGAAGCTCAGCACATTGAGACAGGACTATACAGTATAGTTAATTCCAAGAAGGAAGGCAGTATAGACATCTGTACCTAAAAACAAAAATGGGAAACAACAAGTTCCTATGTGTTCCTCTCCTGGGCTTTCGATTTGCAGGTCCATAGCAAGACAGAGAGACCAGCACTGACTTAGCAGTCATTTTTGTCTGGATGTGAGTCCACTACATGCTGCATGGCATGAAGTCTGGGGCATGCTGGAGACAAAGGTCAAAGGCACAGACCTGCAGTTCAGGAGGCTACTGGCCTTTCTCACTGTAGAATGTTCTGAAGTGTTTGGCGCTCAGCACATCATTTCTCAATCCCGTCTCTAAACAGTGTCCTCTTTCTAGGTGCCACTGTATCTGATGCCCTCCCTCTCAGGATTCGTCATCACCTTTGATGTCCCAGCCTTTCCCATTAAATTGTAAGGACAGCTGGACCTCCATATCCGGAGATGCTGTGTCCCCAGATCCAACTAAACCAGGGTCCAAAGCAATTGCTCCATACTGAACCCAGATAGACTTTTTTGAAGGGCACTTTTGTATCGTACTTATGTATAGAAAACTTAGCAGTGTACTTTTAATCCAGTTTAATGATAGTTCTTTGACCTTTGCCTTTTCCAGCTGGGCAACATGAGCCGCAGATTTTGGAATTGGGACATTTCCTCCGCAGCGGCAGGGCATCTCCTCATATCTGTAACTGTAATTGGTATGGATAGCTTCCACCAGCTTAAGCTTTGTCTTCCAAGTTAACATGGGACCAGGCACCCAGCCTGGCTTTTCCATTGATGATACAGTAAGGGACCCCCATCTTACAATAGAGGGCAGCCAGCGAAACCATCAGCTTGATGGGGGGGTCTCGACCATTATCATCAATACCAGCTGAGCATCTCATTCTCCAGCAAAGTAGTGACCGTGCTGATTCCTACTCCTGCTTGAAGGACAGGTGGCTTCTTAGTGGGGACATCCCCTTTGTCAGTAACTTTCTTCTAGCCTTTGCTTCTCCTCCTGCCTCAGCACTGACTTACGCTTGATGGTGAGCCTAAGTGGCCGGGTGCTGTTTGCAGGTCCAGGCCTGAGGGAACTGACTGATCACAGAAGGTACTGTGAGCCACCTGTAGAGGAAGGTCTTTGCCACTGTCGCCTGATGTAGCGGGTCATTTGACAAGGCATCTCTTTGCGCTGGATGGCCTAGCCAATGCCAAAGTCCTTGGGCTTTTTGTCAGAGGATTTACTGCCCTTTTGCCTCCTGCTTCATCACAGTGGCAAAAAATGACATCGGTGTAGCATCCTCTTGCCCCAGGCCTGCTTTCCTTTCATCATCTTGCTCGGTTGCTAGAAAACTTATTTTTAGTCACCATTCCCTAAACACCAATACCTATTTACACAGTTCTAATGTCACATGAGCACTATGAGGAACCAGCACAGGAGCATGTGCATGGTGGTCTACACATGCTAACATAACATGAGTGCTATGAGGAGCTGGCACAGGAGTGTGTGCACAGTGATCTATACATGCTAACATTGCATGAGTGATATGAGGAACCTGCACAGGAGCATGTGCACAGTGGTCTACACATGCTAACATCATGTGAGTGCTATGAGGAGCTGGCACAGGAGCATGTGCAGGGTGGTTTACACATGCTAACATGGCGTGAGTGCTATGAGGAACCGGCACAGGAGTGTGTGCACAGTGATCTATACATGCTAACATCACATGAGTGCTATGAGGAGCTGGCACAGGAGCATGTGCAGGGTAGTTTACACATGCTAAGCCATTTTATACAAAGAACTGGAGGATCTGCAGGTCTGGGTTCTTAGAACCCATCCTCATTGGATTCTAAGGAGTAGCTAGCTGTTTTTCTAACAGAGTAGCATTCACCATTGTTAGTGGCTACTTCAGCCAACATTTGGCTGACAATTGACAATGCACAGCCAGACCTGGGATGAAGGGCCATACAGGATACTGGGAGAGGAATGAAGGGTAAGAAACCAGGGAGATGGCTCAGCATGGAGCCTGATTTCTATGCAAGCGTAAGAACCTGAATTTGAACCCTCAGCACTCCTATGAAAGAGAGCTATATCTGATGGTGTGTGTCCATAACCCCAGTACTGGCACAGGGGAGGGGCCAGGAGAAGACAGGTGGATCCTTTAGGCTCAATAGCCAGGCAGTCTAGCTGAAACAATGGGTTCTGTGTTCAGTCAGAGAGTGTCTCAAAAAATAATGAGGCGAGTGGTGAAGAAAGACACCTGATATGGACCTCTGACCTCCACACCCATACGTATGGATAAGCACAAGTCTGTACATAGGCACACACACAGTCCAAGGGGCCAGCAATGACCTCTGTCTGTCCCCTGAAACCTGGCAGCTTTAGGGAAGGCATTCCCATGGAATCCTCTGAGCTCAAGTGGTGGGTGGCATCCTCTATATTCAGGTGGTGACCTTGGCCTTTTCAGATGATGGAAAGTCCCAGCCCAAAGAGGGGACCTGACCCGCCTTGTGCTTAGAACCCACAAGGAGATAGCTGAGCAGTACAAACCAAAGACTTATGTATCTCAGGCTGGCGCTTCCTCTGCCAGGCTAACCGGCAATGCAGGAGCTTTGTGAGCCCCTCCAGCCCCAGTGTTGGCTTTGTTCCCCAGAATGATTTCTCTTGGTAGAAAGTGGAGGTATGTTCTGAGCAGGGGGATATTTCCAAATGAGCTATCTGACAGCCACAAGTTTCATTTTGTGTTGTGCATTGACCACTAATTGTTTCCCAACTAATCTGGGACCAGGAGATCAATAAAGCCCACGGATAGTTAATATCCCCTCTGGCATGCCCCAATTTAGTTAGAAGTAGTCAAAGTCACTGTGCTCTGCAAACCTGAGTGGATATTTTTCATTTTCTGCAGAGCTGGATGAAGTAGAACTTGGCCTAGAATATGGCTGGGGGTCTGAGAAACTCCAGGGCATCAGGCACACCAGAGCAGCCACAGAGCTGACAGGGTAGACCCCTTCCATAGTGACCTCTGAAGGAGCGGAGCTTCTAAGCTCCCCTTAGATCTTTCTGCCTCCCCAAGCTTCCTCTGCGTGTTAATATAAGCGGGGTGGCCATTTGACTCACCTGTCCCCAGAGAGTTTACTAAAGAAAGACTTGCATGTAGTGAAGGAAAGACAGATTTGGGATTACAGAAATCCTCTTCTCCTTCCTCTGTCCCCCGTCCCCCCCCCCAGCAGCTGCTTGACCTTGGCCGTGCCACTCGATGTGTTGGCAAAGCCTCAGTATTCTCAGGTGGTGGGTGACATCTTCTATATTCAGGTGACCACCTTGGCATTTTCAGATGACCAAAAGTCCCAGTCCAAAGACAGGACCTGACCAGCTCAGGACCCGCAAGGAGTCAGCAGAGCAGGACTGACCAAAAAACCTAGTGGGAACCACAGGTCTCTGTCCTAAAGGATTCTCATGAGGTGAATCAGTAAGTGTCCTTTGTGAGTGCAAGCGACACAGACCTAAGTCCAGCTGGCGGTTCCAGCTCTGTCTGTCATCCTCAGACCTCAGGAAGGAACTAACCGCTCTGGGCTGAACCTGAGTAAATCAAGACCCAGAAGGACGAACCTGCTCCTGAGGATTTGAGGGTACCCTTCTGAGGGTGCGTCAGAGGTGTAGATGACCCCACTCCCTCTCTATGTCCCAGTGGCCTGTGGCAAGAGAGGAACCATACACTCCTGAAGGGTTCAGCATTCACTTCATCAACACACATCTGTGCAGCCACGTCTGGTTGACAAAGTGAAGGTGGCATTTGAGACACAGGATACTGTTAAGGGGAAGAATAATTGGGAAGCAGGGGATCACACACTCCCTGGGGAGACACAAACAAATGTCTCTTTGCTCTAGACAGGGCACTGATGACAGAGCTAAGAAATGATTTTACCCACCCCCAGCTTACTGAACCAGTGAGTTTATTGGTTATTTACGATAGTGTTGGCAAGGGGTTACTTATAGGAGCATGAATGACTCAAAGGCAGCCACATCACTGAAAAGCCACCCCAGCATGAGGAACGGCTCCTAAAGATGCCTCCCCAAAGCCCCTGTACAACCGAGCTCTCTGTGAGAAAGAACACATCTTCTTAACTGAATCAATGCCTTTCAATCAGTATTTTAGCCAATTAACCGTGTGTGTGCATGCACTCTCACACAGAGTGTAAATTGTGTGTTCATGTGTGTGTGTGTGTGTGTGTGTGTGTGTGTGTGTGGTAGGTCAGAGGTTCAGTCTCTTCCTCAGTCACTCTCCACCTTTTCTCTTGAGTCAGGGTCTCTCACCAAACCTGGGGCTCACCGACTGGCTAAGCTGGCTGGCTGGCCAGGAACTCCAAGCATCCCCCTGTCTCTGTCTCTCCAGCACCAGGATTACTGTGTTTGGCTTCTTATATGGGTGCTGGGGACCCAGACTCAGATCCTTAGTCAGCACTACCAACTGAGCCATCTTCCCAGCCCCACGATGAGTCTTTCATTGTTTTGATTCCGAATCATCCAGAAAGCACTGAGCTGCTGAGGCTGAGTCAGAGATGGGAGGGGCCTGGGCCTCCTGGTCAGGAGGACACTGTGTAATGACTGTGATTTCGGAGCCAGACAGTGAGGATTCAGATGCGAGAGGACCTCTGCTCCAGCCACAGGCTTCCGAAATTCCTGGGCAGCACTAAGACCCCTAGTCTTGAAGATGGAAGAGGCCCTAGAGCTTTTGGGCAGCTCTAGGGGCCCACCCGCCACCTGAGACCCCTGAGCAGCCTGCAGTTGCCAGGCAACCAGTCCTGTTGCCCAGTGTATCCCCATTAGTACCTCACAGCTGCCCAGGCAGCCAACACTGGTTTAGAAAAGGCTGCCTGGCTGGCAGGTAGGAACAAAGGGATTAGGCCCCAGTTGACAGACAGTGTCCCTCCCATTTGCATGTCTTTAAGCCTTGGGCCAGTTAGCAAAGGGGACACATAGCTTCGGAGTCCCTGCCAAGCTGGGACACAGGGGTGCTGCAGCTTCATCTGCATTTTGGACACTTGCCCTGGGCTACAAGAGCCAAGTGGAAGGAGGTTTTCTTGGAGGAATGCCTGGCACTCTGAGGTGGCCTAAGGAGGTGCCCCGCAGTCCCACGGTGACCCCAAGTCTTCCTTGCCTCCCTCTCAATCTGTGACATAAGCAGAAGCTGCCAGTTTGGAGGCAGAACAAGGAAGCAATTCAGTAGCCCAAGGCCAGAGCTTTAGCAAGGAAGACAATTTCTTTTACTTTTGAAAAAAAATTTTCGTGTGTGTGTGTGTGCTGTACATGCGTATGCACATGTGTGTGTGCCAGTGTTCACCAGTGTGCACATGTGGCAATCGAAGTGCCTTCTCTGTCATTCTCTACCATATGTTTTGAGACAGCCTCACTGTCCCGGCTAGACTGACTGACCAGCAAGCACCCAGGACCCGCCTGTCTCTAAAGTCCCCAAACTCCTGCTCCAATGTCCACCAGCTCTGGCCCTCACGCTTGCACAGCAAGCACTTTACCCACTAAGCCACAACCCCAGACTTATACAGCTTTCTCCCACTAGCACCCCCACACCACACACCCCATATAGTCTATCATAACCCCACATGAAGGACACACACACAGGTGCTTATGCATACACAAAAATACATGCATGTTCACATATGGACACACATGCATATAAACACACATATAAGCACATGTGCAAACACCTAACAGACATACACACAGGAATGTACACATATATGTGCATGCCCACTCACACACACAGGTGGCACGTATATGCATCCCCATGCACACACAAGCATGTGTACACTCACACATGCTCACACTTATCACATGCATGCACACACATATACACACAGGCATGCACACACACAGCAACACAAATACAAACACTTTCATTCATACACACAGGCACACATGCATATGCACAGTAGTAATGCTCACACACACGTACACATACACACACAACATACACATCTATATATGCACATGTACACATGCTCATATACAACATATAAACACACACACACACAGGCATGCACACACACTCACACACATATGCACAAGTGGCCTAGTAAAAAGAAAAACAGGAGGAACAAGCCAGACAGTATTTTTTCCTGCACTCCCTTTTTGAGGCCTCCTGGGGGTGAGCTGCTGATTGACAGGTCGCTAAATGCAGGAGGTTTCCCTGTAATAGAGAAAGATTTTTCTTGAAGCATTCAACTCCTGACCTTTAAAAGCTTGGGGAGCAAAATGATTTTCAGTCACTTGGGCCTGAGTGAAAGGAACGCGCATTGATCGACTGTGGGTCTCAGGCTTCCAAGGTCTCAATGCTGTGTCATTAAAATCTCACAATCGAGTTACCCTAATGTATTCCAGCAGCTGCCCCCTCAGAGGTGACTGGTAAATAGATGCTGTCTCCAAGGGCCTGCTCCAGTCCAGGAGAGACCTCAGTGAGTGAGGGGCCTGGGGGCCATGCCTGTGTGTGTGGTGCTGCTTGGCATTGCATTCTGGTAACTGTTACTACCTCCTCTGGTAGTTTCCTTCCTGTGCCCTGTGATGTAGAGTTGCCTGCTTCTCTGGCCACAGGTGCCTATGTACACGGGGGTGGGGGTGGCCAATCATGCTGCTTTGGTCCCCTGGAAGCAGTGATGTGTCTAGGGCTACACCTGACCTGGGATGAGCCCAGGAGAGTGTTCCCTGGGGTGACTCTCTTTTTCTGAATGATCTTGAGGTAGGAGAGGATGAACGAGAGTTGATGGAAGCCGCGTTCCCTGTGATGTGTGTTCTGGGTGCTGGAGGCAGATGACAAGAGTTCCCGACACTCCTAGTCTCCGAGGATGCCTGCCTCCTTTCCTGCTTATGTCAGCCATGTTTCTTTGGCTTATAGCCTAAATCTTGCCCTGTAGTAGGAACTGATAGTCCCAAGACACAACAGTGTAGGGCTTGGGGCAAGAGAAAGTGACAGAGGGCAGCAGGAAGGGGGGCTGCAGAGCAGCCTACAAGATGTGCGGCTAAAACAGCAGCCTGACAAAGCCCTGCCCCATCTCCCTCTGGGTTGCTCTGCAGGGTTACCACAGCCTGCTCACTTCACTTCTTCCACTGTTTCCCATTTTGTTCTCTCCCTACTTCCAGGCACCGTGTTCAGAAAGCACCAAAGTCTGATAGTCATGGCTCATCATCTTCACACCAGGCCACTTCATTGGCCTGTCTGGTGTCTCTGAGTCAGTCACTTGAGGCAGAGGGGCAGGGACTCATATAGCCCAAAGCATGACCCCCTTAGGCAACAGAGATCACAGGGCAGCCAAGTCATGTTCCAGAGAGTCACAGCACCATCTCACATTGACACCAGCCTAGGGTAGGCCGAGGACTATTCATACTTGCCCTTCCCTAAGTACACAAACTTCATCAGAGGCATGGGGCTTTTATTTGGCAGTGGGAGCCCTTCCCCC
Organism: Ellobius talpinus; assembly: GCA_001685095.1. Lineage (NCBI taxonomy): Eukaryota > Metazoa > Chordata > Mammalia > Rodentia > Cricetidae > Ellobius > Ellobius talpinus. The sequence goes on along the minus strand of LOJH01036113.1, from coordinate 21,952 downwards.
AGCTCCAGGGAGCCTGCTCACAGGTGCCTCTCTGGTGTGTTTCTTGCTTGAATTGCAAATTGAATCGCTGCATAAACCCTACATAACTCAGAGCCCCATGTTGGCAGTATCTTATTTTTCAATTTCTTTTTTTTAATTGAATGAACATATTTTATGCAAGCCGTTCTACCTTGGTGAAGGCTGTTCCCCCGTGATTCATCAGAGTAATAACTAGAAACACCATTATTTGGCTCCATCCTCCTGCTGAGAACATCACATAACTGAGAAATGCTCATGCGTCTCACAGTTTCAGGGGAGAGGCAAGGGAGGCAGTGGAGGAGGAGTAGAGGGAGGAAGGGATGAACAGTCACGTACAGCAGAGGATGACATCCAGGGACGTGGCTGGACCCAGGGGAAATTCAGGACCACAAATAGGCTGGCAATAACACACACACACACACACACACACACACACACACACCACATTCATCCACTCATGAAAAAAAGTAGTAATAATTTTGGGATTTCAAAGTGAGGTGTGATAAGCTATCTACTGGTCTCATTTAACACAGAAAGGGAGGAGATGCCCCTGTGTGAGTCACTGAGTCCATACACGGTCCTGAGTTTCTGCCTAGAAATATATAAATCACCTCATCATGGGTACAAGTCATCTCCTTATGCCTCTTAACTGAGCTCTTGTTCCTTCCTTAGAATCCCAGACACTCTACTTCTTGGACATATCCCTGCTATTGTTTTGTTTGTAAATGTTTTTAGTATTTGGTTGGGTCGGCTTGAGTCTTATAAAGTCTTTTCAGAAGTATCCCTCTGGGCAGAGAAGTAGGTCCCTTGGCACATGTCTCATAAACACACACACATTCCCATGAAAATGTGTGTGTGTGTGTGTGTATGTGTAAGCATGTGTGTGCCGATACCCACAGAGGCCAGAAGAGGGCATCGTATCCCATGGATCTGGAATTATAGGTGGTTGCAAACTGCCCAATGTAGATGCTGGGAATCAAGAGCTCAGCAAGTTCAGCAAGTGCTCTTACCCACTGAGCCATTTTGTCAGCCCCCAAATGAGCACTTTTAGCATTGGATCAAACTTGTATTACAAGTCTCTGAGACTTCCCATTTCTTCTCCAGATTTTTTTGATATCTCCTAAATAAGTTACTCTTCCTTCCTTACCTCTTTTCTGGACCATTGTCTTGTCCACTACCCAAGTCCAGCATCCCCTAACCTCTGATGCGCTCACCAACAGAGCAATTTTCCCAAATCATGGCTCATCCCTCTCAGAGTAAGCTGGATCCTGTGCCACACATGCCCAGTTCTGCAAATAAAAACACTGAACAACAAGCTTATGAGGTGAAGGGAGAAGCAATGTAGACAGACCTACAGGGATACAGGATGCACAGAGCATCCCAAAGCCAACTGAAACAAACATGACTCTCTCCTTCCTCCTCTCAACAATGTCATCCCACATCCTGACTTCTTCTGTTCTTTGACTTTCAAATTTTCAGTGCTTTTATTTTTTTGTACACCTTATAGAGAATACAAAGATGGAAATTTAAAACTCCACTTTGACAATCTCTGTATTTTAACCAGAGATTCACATCCATTGAGACATATTGTGCTTACTAATCCATGAAGATTCATTTCTGCCTTTTTTTTTGTACACTCTGTCTGTTTTTTTCTATGTTGCTTTTCCTTGCATTTGATTGTCCTTTTTTTTAATGTCTTTTTCCTTTGACAGGTTTTGGCTCCTGCATTTACTGGTTTATATACATTCTTTAATGATATTCTTGATTGTGAAAAACATCTTTAATTTTATTGTATATTTTAATATTGTTTATGTGTATTGCACACATGCATTTGTGTATGTATGCCATACTGTGTGTGCATAAATGTGTAAGCATGTGCATGTATGTGTGTATGTGTCTGTTTGTGTGTACACATGCCATGACATGTTTATAAAGACTTCTTTTTCCTTTCTCCTGACTTTTTTTTAAAATAGGATTTTGCTATGTAATCCAGACTGCTCTTGAACTCTCAATAATCCTGCCTCAGCCTCCAGAGTGCTGAGATCATGGGCCCCTTTCCTATTTCTTAACTGAAATTCTGCCTTAAGAGTTTCCTTGGATACATGAAAACATTATTTTTTTCTTCCATGGTCACTGTTGTTTCCCTAGCTACTGACTGGCATTCTTTTGAGGTCTCCCAAATCTGTCATCTAAATATTCTCTGTTTGCCAAGACACCCTTTAACACGAGTATACATGGTGATATCCCACTTCTTCACTTCCAGCAGCTCAAAATGAAGTTCTGCAGTGTTGCTTAGAATGTTTACCCACAAAGGTGGATATATGCATGTATGCACTTTGTGTGTATGTACATATAGATATATATCTATAAGCAAATTCTGCCCCTAGTTTACAGACTATGTAGGCGGCTTGCTATAACTTTTTTAAATTTATTTTAAATAGAGCAGGATTATCTCTGTGATACCGCATTGTGATTATGATACCAGTCTAAACATAAATAAGTGGATAAAGGAAGACAGGTGTGTGGTGTGTGTGTGCATGTGTGTGCGTGTGCGTGTGTGTGTGTGTTCAGGGCTGGTGAGATGGCTCACTGGGTAAAAGGAGCTTGGTGTCAGGCCTGACAACCTGAGTTTGAGGCTGGTGGGGAGAACTAACTCCTAAAGTCTCCCTTTTATCCCCACACCCGTGCTACAGATCACAGATGCCCATAAGCATACACACAAATGCAAAATCAACAAATTGTAGTAGGAGTTTTTGGAGAAATAAAAGACATTCTTGTCTCTGACACTGTGTAGTTTTAATACAGTGTGTAATATTCAAAGGTTTAGTTCATTTTCATTTATCCGGACTGGGGCTGCCTGTGCTCCTGAGCCTGAGGGTTCATGTTAGTCCGTAGCACTGAAGCATGCTTGGCATTCGTTCGTGTTCTGTGTTCCTTTACCCCCGAAGTCCTTCTGGGAGCCCCCTTAGACATCAGGGAGGGGCAGTTCTTGTCCTGCCTCTCACATCACTTCATATCCCTGGTCCTTCACTCTCTGCACACTCTTCCGTCAGACATGTTTCCCTGTGTGCTAACTCGTGTCCTTCAAGTTGTGTCCCTCAGGTCGTGTCCCTCAAGTCATGTCCCTCAAGTCGTGTCCCTCAGGTCGTGTCCCTCAAGTCGTGTCCCTCAAGTCGTGTCCCTCAGGTCGTGTCCCTCAAGCCATTCTCTGTCTACTCTTGTTCTCAGTCATCATTTCATTTCTAGTAAACATTTTTCCAAAAATACATTTATTTTTAAAAACAAAAATCAGGTACGCTTTCCAGAGTCCAATATTCCAGGAACAAGCTGGACTTTGGCTCCTAGCTTATCAGAAAGGTTGAATAGCAGTAATTTCATGGAAAACTTATTTCTCCCTGCAGGAGACAGAGAACATTCTGCTTGGTTGTACACACTTAATTCTATAAGTCTGGTCTGTATTCCTGCCATCGATTTATTCCTTTCCAGAGGTCTGGCATGTAAGAGAATCCATCTCTAAAACTCTAAGTTTCCAAACTGAGATGTGCGGTTGTTAGTGGCGTTTATAACCAATTTGATCATTAATCATTTGTACCCGGCTTTTGAGGTCACTGCTGAGCCCAGTGTCTCCTTCTCCATCACTGGTCCATACACTTTCCACATCTCTTTTCTGTTTCTTACAGATCTCCAAGTCTTTTCAAATGCTCTCAGACTCTTCAATGTCATTGAGCTTGAGTTCCCAGGGTATTGGTTTCCACCCTAGCATATGGAAGTCAACACTAGGAGTCAGACCCAGTGAGCTATGGGCAAATCGCAGGATTATCCTCAGGATTTAACTAAAATGGGTAAATCATTCATCAATCAAATGCTTCCTGTGCTGAGATACAGAAGTTTAAAGTTAATGTTGTGATCTCTGTCCAGGCCTCTACAGCTCCCCAGAACCTCAGCTTCTACCATGACCCCATTGCTGCGCGGCCCAAACTCCATTTTCCTTCTCACCGTGAAGGCCGCTGTCATATTTCATTCTTTCCTTTTTTTATGGAACTCTCTCTCTCTCTCTCTCTCTCTCTCTCTCTCTCTCTGTGTGTGTGTGTG
>LOJH01036113.1:3541-17689 GCA_001685095.1 Ellobius talpinus | reverse complement strand
CTCTCTCTCTCTCTCTCTCTCTCTCTCTCTGTGTGTGTGTGTGTGTACATGTGTAAAGGTGCCCACAGGGGTCAGAAGGGGGGCAACTCATGGGGCTACTGGGAACTGAACTCAGGTCCTCTGAGAGCAGCAAGCCCTGTAAATCCTGAGCCCTTCTCCAGCCCCTGTGTTCTTCCTCTTGTGGTCAATTCTTCCTTTTATGTGCTTATTCACTTTAGTTTATCTTTATGAGCTACGTATTTCTTCTATCTGTGGTTCTCACGAGACTGGGGGATTGCTGTGGGAGGTCCTTCTGTCTGTGTTGTTTTTATTGGTTATGAATAAAGGAATTGTCTTTGCCTATTAATAGGGCAGAACTTAGGTAGGCAGGGAAAACTAAACTGAATGCTGGGAGAAAGAAGGTGGAGAAAAGGAAAAGCCAAGTATCCCTGCTGGAGATAGTCGCCAGAACTTTATCTGGTAAGCCACAGCCTCATGGCAATACACAGATCAATGGAAATGAGTTAGTTTAGGATATAGGAGTTAGCCAGAAATATGCTTAGGTTATTGGCCAAACAGTATTGCAAATAATATAGTTTCTGTGTGATTTTTTCGGGTCTGAGCAGCTGGAAACAAACAAGTGGCCTCTTACAACAGGGGATATCATCTAATATGGTTGATTTTGGGTCTCCTGGTGGCAAGCAGACTGTGTATTTTGTTATACAAGATTCTGTGGCTGCTTTTGATGCCAGAGTTTTACATGTGGGGAGCACTCCAGGTGTTGGCAAACTGTGTTTGCTTCTGCCCGATTCTTATCCATCTTAGTATCTCTTTATGTTAATTTGTGCGTCTTTAAGGTGCCTCAGACCGTGGCAGCAGTGACTATCATGACACATCCCAATCCTTCACAAGACAGACTTGAATTGTAAAGTTTCAGCAGAGACACACACCCCACCCAGCACCAGAACTCGGGCTGAGATGGGCAGCTTCCTTGATGTCTCAATGTACCACGGCTTTCTAGTCTTCCCCTGTGTTCTTGACACTCGAGGGATCTCTCCTGCATGTGTAGCTCTTACTACAATCCCAGCCTAGGTTCAAAGCCTCCTCGCTTGCTCCCAGGTGGAAATACAACTGTGAGTTCAGAGATGAGGCTGCTGCCATTATCCTAGGGTGGCTCTAACCCGGAATTACATACTGAATGTTCTGCATTTTGTTCTCTTCACTATGCATCGCTCATGACACAATTTATGTGTGTTCATGTGTGTAGAGAGTGAGTGAAGTCCTGAATGTGTATTGTTGACATGAGCATAGTTCCTTCAAGGACCACAATGCCTCAGACCCACAGAAGTGGCAAAGACATCCCCTGGCGAGGCTCAGAGGGATGGTAAAACCTCCGGTGTGTGCTGTGGGACAATGGTCTTATACTCTGTTATTTGTATTGCTTTAATAAAATGCTGATTGGCCAGTTGCCAGGCAGGAAGTATAGGTGGGGTGACCAGGCAGGAAGTATAGGCAGAGTGACCAGGAAGGACGTAGAGGCAGGGCAACCAGAACAGGAGAATTCTGGGAAGAAGAAAGGCTGAGTCTGCAGTCATCATCCAGACACAGAGGAAGCAAGATGAGAATGCCTAGCTGTAAAAGGTACCAAGCCACGTGGCTGACAGAGACAAGAATTATGGGTTAATGTAGGATATAAGAGTTAATAAGAAGCCTGAGCTAATAAGCCAACCAGCTTATGATTAATATAGACCTCTGTGTGTTTCTTTGGGACTGAACAGCTACGGGACTGGGAAGGACAGACACCTCTGTCAACAGGTGTTTGTGGAATATGTCTACCATAGCTCCCCTGTCCAGATGTTTCCTGCCTGGAGACTGCTCCTACAGAGATTAGCTAAACCTGTCTCTTTGATCAGATGTATGTAATAACTCTACCTCCTTGTTTATCTGGATGTCATAACCCTTGCCTACTTAATCAGCTGTGTGCAATAACCCTGCCTTCCCGCTCAACTCTATGTAGTGAACACACTGAGCTTCCAGGGTGCCACAGCTTGTCCATCTGAGGGCCCAGCTTTTCTGTGTCTGTGTGTCTGTCCTTCCTTCATTCCCTCTATAGCCCNGTAGTGTGTATGCCACTTTAGCGTCGTTCTTCAGGACTCCAAGCACTTAGCTTTTGAGACATGTCTTTCACTGACTTGGAGCTCAGCAAATAGGCTAGCTCCAGGTCGGCTAGCCCCAGGTATCTGCCTGTCTCTACCTTTCCAGGGCTGGGATTACCAGCGCACTCAGCTTTGCCTGGAATCAAACTCAGGTCCTCACACTTGCACCACGGGCACTTTACCCACTGAACCATCTCCCCAACCCCATTCCTATGTATTTTTATGACATTTTCTAAGAGAATGCATTCAGGGTCATGCTGCCAGACTCAGAAGTCTCAGATTTCATCTGTCTTGGCCTCATCCCTTGGGCAGCTTTCTCTATGTGATGACATACATCACCCCAAGCAATTCCAGGCTTTCACAGAGGGAAATTCACAGGGTAAAAGGAAGACAGCGAAAATCCCTGAAACAAGAGAACTACCATAAGCCTGATTTGGGCCACACAGCCTTCTATGACCCATCAGATGGACTCGGCCACCCTTCAAGGGACACATCAGTATAAGGTCCATCCCAACTGCAGGGCTATCACTTCTGAATAGAAGGAAGTGGATGCTTGACAAGCTGAAACAGCAGGTTTAAGCCACAACTGCTGGATGGTGTGTGAAAGGTGACCATTGGCTCCTTGCCCTATAGGGCAGGATGTGACATTTCACCTGCTGCCACAGCTGCTGCAGAGGCAGTCTTGGTGTGGGGAGACTGGGTCCTTACTCAAGACTTGGGCGTTCTCCAACAAGGCTGAACATCTTGGCCTTGCCCTTTGGACCATTTTCCTATCAGTCCTTCTGCCCAACCTCCTCTCTTCCTGCCTCTGCTCTTGCTAAATGCTGTTTGCTGGGCCCTTCTTTCCACAGTCCTCCATCAGGACAAAGTGAGGGTAAGACCCAGAGCAGGAGTGACCAATATGCTTGCCTTCTCGGCTCCATGATAAGTCTCTACTTAAGACTATGGTTAATTCGGGGTCAGAGAGTTCTTAGAAGCATTTGATTGAGGGGTGCTCACAGAGAAAATGGTAAGAAAGTGAAGGATTGTGGGAGATGAGGCTAACCAAAGTGGTTTCAGTGGCACCTAGCATCATCCTGATTCCAGGCTGAGTTATAAACCCAAACAGCACCATAGAGACATCTCACTATGAAACAAAGCGTCTGTATCCCGTTAGTCACTGGCTAATGGCTGATCCTGAGCGATGGCGGGGCAGGTGAAACACATTTCAGTCATCCCCTGAAAAGCAGCCTCTGTCTGCTGTGGGGAATTCCTGAGGATAGTTGTTCTGGTTATTCTTAATTGTCAACTTGCCACAGCCTGGAGTCCTCTTAGAGGAGAGGCCCCAGTGGAGGAATTGCCTAGATCAAGTTGGCCTATGGGATGTCTGAGAGGAAGTGTCTTGATCATTAATTACTGTAGGAGGACCCAGCCCACTGTGGGCATCACCATTCCTTTGGTCAGGTAATCATGGCTGCATGAAAAAGCTAGTTAAGTAAGAATTAGTGACTAAGCCAGAGAACAAGCCAACAAGCAGGGTTCCTCCATGGATCCTGCTTCCAGGTTGCTGCCTTGACTTCCTTTAAGCATGGACTGTGATCTGGAAGAGTGAGCCAATTAAACCCTTCCCTTCCCAAGTTGTGTTTGCTCAGGAGGTGTTCTATCACAGCGCAAGAGAGGAATTGGAGCAGCAGTTGTGCACCATCAGCATCTCCCATGCACAGCAGCTGGGGATCAGGAGAACTGGCGAAGAGGCTGTGGACAGGGCGTCAGCGACATCCGCAACATGAGACGGGAATGTTGTCATGATTCTAACTACATGCTTATGACAGCTGCCAGTGCTGAGCACTTGTGGGTCAGATAGTAGCTTGGGTTTTTGACACATGCTTTTTCATTTAATTCTGATAACGACCATATAGCTAAGTGATGTTATTTACCATATTACAGAAAAGGAAACTGATTTCTCCCAAGGCTTCATCATAGGTAGGATTCATATTGTGTCAAAGAATCCGTGATGCCTGGTGTGTGATAGGCAGGAGTGACCACACCAACAGTGAGATCATTTTGAGGACCTTGGGAAGAGTCAGAGTCAGAGCCATCTACATGCTTTGGGTCCCTACACAAGTGTTCTGTACTGTCCAGGTCACCTCTGGCGGTTGTGTCTCCTCTGAGAATCAGAGACTTCTGTTTGAAAGGAACACTGACCTCATGGAGGGCATTTGGGCTTCAACAGCCACTGGGGTAATAAATGACTTGGAGATTGTAATCCATGACATTGAAGAGCATTTGGAGATGAATCCATATCGTGTCTTAAAGAAGGCCTATTTTCATTAATTCAGATAATAATGAGGAGGGACAGGCCAGGTCTGTTGTCTGGTGGCCCAAGTGATATCGAGGAAGAACGGGCCAGGTCTGTTGTCTGGTGACTCTAGTGACAATCAGGAGAGATGGGCCAGGTCTATTGCATGGTGGCCCAAGTGATGTTGAGGAGGGAGGGGCCAGGCCTGTTGCATGGTGGCTCTAGTGACAATCAGGAGGGACAGGCCAGGTCTGCCGTCTGGTGGATCTAGAAACAATCAGGAGGGACGGGCCAGGTCTGCCGTCTGGTGGCTCTAGTGACAGGCCATTGGCTCAACATCAAGCTTATATTTTAGTAGCAGCTCTCTGGGAGCACAAAGCTCTGGCTGCCAGTGAGATGGAGCAGCTTCATCGTCAACTTGAGAAGTGCCTAGGGGAGTCATATAAGGCCACCTAAGTGTCCTCAAGGGCATTTCCAGGAAGGATGAATGAAGGAATGAAGACCCACCTTGAGTTGAGTAGAAACATCCCACAGGCTGGGGGCCTGAAGAGAACAAAGGGGACAAAGGAGAAAGCTCACTCACATAGGTGTACTCCTCTCTGCTTCTGGGCCACCATGATGTGACCTGCTCTGTCCCACCTCCAACCCCCACACCTCCCATGAGGGACCCAATAAATCTTTCTTCTGTGTTGTTTTCCCTGGTGGGTTTGTCATAGAGACAGAAAAAGTGACCAACAGCCCATTTCTGCAGCAGGAACACTCACAGTGCAGCCAGTTTCAAGGAATCCACGTGATGTCCCTGGATGCAGAGCTGAAGGGAACATGGTTATTTGGCTTCTGTGAGTCCCTGGATGCTGGCCTCTGAACACCAGACTTGCCCACTCCAGAGCTGGCTGTACAGGGAGGTTCTACCAATGTCAATACCACAAGACCCTCAATAAGAGAATGTTCTAAGGTCACATGCTCTGAGTAGCAGCCAGCTCTAGACTCCATTCTGAGAGTGAGACTTGGCTTGTTACCTTGTCACAGGCCCCAAATGACCTTCAGCAAGGACATCTGTGTGACTTCAGCCAGCTCAGCAGTCCCCAAACCTGTTTGACTTTCTAACCATTTCATCTTGCTTCCAGGAGCATCGTCCTGGAATGAGCACTTGGTAGAACTCACTTTGGAAAACAGTGAAGGAAACAACACCTTCATGTCACCGAGGGCTACCACTGGGAGAGAGATTCTCCTTTCATTTTCTCTGGTTTTACAGGGAGGAAAGAGGACCAGTGAATGAAATGGGGGAAAAGATGAGATTCAAACAGGCTAGAGGAAGATTTTTCTAACAAGACCACCCATCAATCAGTACTGGGGGGTTAGCTGTTGTTCTGGGGCCAAAGAGAGTGAGTATTCAAGGAATCTGGGAAGGGGTCTCTTGTACCAAGAGGGCAGTCTGTGTAGATTCTGCAGAGGACTAAGGCTCCTGACCATGGACGCTATCTGAGCCTCAGAACAAGGCCTGTCAGATGGCTGCCTCTGTGTGGAAATAGACATTCCAACTGTATTCATGTGTGTGAGATAATTTTAGAAGAACTTGGGTGTCATCAAATCCTAAAATATTCTTTCTTAATGTCTAGTTGCTGCATCAGTTCACCACTAGAATTTATCTTCTTTAACTTAATACTTGATTGCACTTTCAAATGTGCATCTTCCTAGGAGATGGGCAGTTAGTTAGATAGAAGCCACTGCTGGCCAATGATACATCCTTGGGGTGTGGTGAGGCTTTAAGTCCCTCCTCAAGGGAGAGCCAATGGAGGGCTGGGGATGAGGGTCTGGGTGCCTGGGATGGTGGTTGGTGAGAGGCAGAGCAGCAGGCCCGGAGGCTGTGGGAGTGCTGGATTCCGTCTTGGCTGCCTTCATGAATGTGTTTGGGGCTAGGCCTGCCCTAGAGATGTCCCAGAACTATTTTGGGAGGGCAGCAAATTTAGCTGCTTTAGCAGCTCATCCAGATACGCTGGTATTTCTGACGAGACGATCTGTCTCAGAAGGAGACGTGCGAAACTTTCACAACCCAGAGGGGTGTGCCATTTTGAGCACAGCTGTGAAAAGTGCCTAACCCACAGTCTCTTTCAGCTGGCCAGGCCCAGCAAGGGGCAGGTCATTCCTGGCTGTGGTCTTGTGGTGCATCTAGGCCTTCCAAGTGGAAGCCAGCCTGGCTCATAATGATCTGAACAGCCCGAGAGAGCAGCTGATAGGTGAGGAAACTGAGGCACCTCCCTAAGGTGACTGTGGAACTAGATGGAGAAGTTAAGCCTTTAGCCCAGGGTTTTCAGATTTCAAATCCCATTGTAATTAATTTTTAAATTTTAATTTGCATTTTTAATGAGCTCATTGAGTGTTATAATTTCAGCTGTCAAATTATTTTGCAAGATTTTTTAAATTTTTTTAGTACCAAGCTTTGCTGCCTCTCTGCCCTCCTCAAGTCCTGATTTTTCAAAATTTAGAGCCATTCATTTCTGAATTTTAGCTATTTCTACTTACGTTTAATGTCATGTTTCTAAATAAAATTGTTATACATTTGCATCTTGATCTAAACCCCTTGTTTTCTTCTTGTGTGTATTTATATGTATGTGCCTGTGACTGACTGTTCTCCAGTTCATATATCTGACACAGGGTCCCTCGCTGGGCCTTGACATGGCCAGTTCAGCTAGTCTAGCCAGCGGCTTACTCCAGGGGTCTCCTGTCTTGGTTTTCTGAGTGCTGGGATCACAGGAAGGCTGCCATGCCCACCTGACATGTACGAAGGGATCCTAACTCAAGTTGTCACACTTTACCTGCTGAGCCATCTCCCCAGCTTCCTTCTATGGAAAGGAAGGATTTGAACTCTTTATATTCATAATCAGCCAATCAAACAACTGCTTTCTCTTTCTCTCTCTCCTTCCCATGCTTATACTTATGCCCTTTCCCCTACTCTGCACAGCACAATGCCATTTGATGACAATTTTTATTTCCGAGATGCAACTGGAGATAATTAGGCAAATTAAGCCAGATTCAGAAAGACAAATATTGCATGTTTCCTCTCATTTGTGAGTCCTGGAGTATAAACAGATACACAACATTATGTACGTATATGGGGCTGGAAAGATAGCTCAGCAATCAAGAACACTGACTGCTCTTCCAGAGGAACCTGGTTCAGTTCCCAGCACCGACATGGTAGCTCACCACTGTCTATAACTCCAGATCTGACACCCTCACATAGACACACACGTAGGCAGAATACCAATGTAAATAAAATGAAAATGAATTAATTTTCAAAAACTATGTGTGTACAGACCAATGCAAGCAGGAACAAAATCATCTAGGGGAGTATCGGGAACTAATGGGAGGGGGAGGGGCACAAAGGGGGGTATAGCGTGGTGTGGGGAGGATATTTCAGAGTGCATTATACATGTGCTTGAAAAGCCTTATATAGCCCAGTATAATGTTTTTTCCTTTTTTTTGAGTGTCTGCCTCAGACAAAGTGACGTTGGCAAGAGGTTTCTTCTTCACTAAGAGTGAAGCTGAGGGAGACGCAAGCCAGGAGTCACCAATACCCCAGGAAGCTAGAGGAATCAGAACCCCTCTCCTGCAAGGAAAATGTAGACAACACTCCACAACCATCACCCCAGCACACCTGTTATGACTCTGGTGAGCATCCTTTTATGGAGTCGTTTGGGGTTCTGGATGGTCTCTTTTCCCAAGCACAAGTTAACATAATGTGGCTCCTCAGCCCTGAAGCCAAAGCCAATATTGAGCTGAAGTGACAGCCTTCAGCAGTGTTTTCTACTCCTTATTTTAGAGGAGAGTTTTTGCATGGCCTTGTAAGTAACATGGTAGAGGGTCCCAGAGTCTCATCCCCGAGGGACTTGAACCCATGTCATCCTGCCCTTCTTGAACTATGGACCCTGCAACTCATCAATTACTTAATAAAACTCAAAGACATACATGTGTATGAGTTGATCACAGGCACCCCTTTCCCCAATTCCAGTTTATAGGACAGCCTACCACATCCTGACAGACACTGGCAAGCCCTCCTGCCAGGAGGGTAACTTCCACCTTCCTTTATGTGCTGGGTTCTTGACTCAAGGATCACAGAGTGACCAAGTCACAGTCTTAGAACTAATAGAATTCTCATGGTATCCCTGGTGGAAGCATGTTTCCTCTGTGTCAGACCTAGGCCTAAAATTTCAGGGACCCTCCTTTCATGGATCACTAGGAGTGGTGACAGGTGGGGCTTTGCTGGCCCTGCCCCTAGTGGATCTCAGAACCATCCGTTCCACCTATGGCCACTGCCCTTGAGTGAGTCTGTATATATTTTTGTCATGGGTCACTTCTCTCTCTCCATAAAATGATGACCGACTGCACAGCCTACAGCTCTGTCCGCTGGGGGATCTCTCCATAGCTGGATCTCAGTCAGGCACAATAGCAAACTCTTGTCAGCCGTGGTTCTATCCCAAGTTGATCCACCTTTGAACCAACCTTCTTCTCCCTCAGCTGATCCTAAACACTGGCTATAGAGGCAAGGACAGGTGGGGATCCGTGACATGCCAGTACAACCAGGAAGAGAATGGAGTCTGAGCCTCCTGTCATGTAGCTTCTTTGTCCTTTCGCCTGCTGGACCTCCTCCCCTCTTATGATGGGCATGTCATGGACATGCCACCATGTCCAGTAAAAACTCAGTCCCTAAGAGACAGTGCTGCTCGCAAGCGGTCGCTTGATCTTCTGTCTCTCTGAGGGCCCCAAATCCTCTTTGCCCACTTCCTTTTGTTTTGTTTTGTTTGTTTGTTTGTTTGTTTGTTTYTCTGTGAAACAGCCCTGGATGTCCCGGAACCCGCTCTGTAGACCAGGCTGGGCTYGACTTCACAAAGATGTGGTGTGCCACAGTATCTAGTTAAAACTCAGTTGCCAAGAGGCAGCTATGTTCACAAGTGGTCGCTTGATGTTCTGTCTTTATGAGGGACAAAAACTATGCAAGGAGTTTTGTTACTCCTAAATCCTGTGTATTCACTTTTGATCTCTTATTGGTGTTTTCCATAAATTCCACATAGCTTCTTGGAGATGTGTTTCAAACAGTGGGACCACTCATCCATATCCTGGACATGCTGCAGACTCCTTTCCCACCCTGGACTCCATTTAAAGGAAGCAGCCTTCCAGGTTATATGGTAGGTGGATCAAAGCCACATTCCTGAGTATATAATATACTGACTTCAGGACCCACAAGAAGCCTGGCAAGCATTGTGTTTCTTCCTTGGCAATGACAGATACAAGACATACTACCTAGTCCATTGTTTTGGAGGGGATATTCCAGACCCTCAGCTTGTGGTTGGATTTTTCTTTGGGCCTCCAGCTCCCAAAAAACAACATGGAGACTTATTATTAATTATGAAAGCTTGACCTTAGCTTAATCTTGTCCCACTAGCTCTTATAACTTAAATTAACCAGCTTTTATTAATCTCTGTTCTATCACATGGCATTACCTCTCTTACATCTTGCACCTCCTGTTTCCTCTCTGTGTCTCCTGTGAGCTTCAATTCCTCCTCCTACTTCTCTCTTTCCAGAAGTCCCACCTATTGGGACTCCTGCCTAGCTATTGGCCATTGCACTGTTTATTAAACTAATCACAGCAATACATCCCCATGCAATGTACAGATATCTCCCACTAGGGTCCTTGACATGATTGTACCCTGTGCTATCAATACACACTCAGAATGTCATCAGCTATTTGCACATTTATTCCAGTTTCCTTGGCTCCACACAATGTCTCAATGTTCTCGTCATACAGTTGTGCAGCCTCAGGTTATGAACAGAATGCCAAGGTAGTATTCTGTGGGAGGCTCAGAGGTTCAAACCCTTTCAAACAAAGCTGTAAAAGACAAAAAGGGGGCCTATCCAGCCCCCTGCAGACCTTTTATACACACATTCATTCCCATCCTAGCGCAACTTCATCCGTTCCTAAAGCTACCACCTTGTGACACATTGGAGTTTAGGTCTCAGTAAATGAATTTTTACTTTGTTTTCCTGTGACAGGGCCTCATGAAGCTCAGGCTGACCTTGAACTCATGATGTAGCTGAAGATGATCTTCTGGTCCTCTTACTTCCCACCTGGTACCTGCATTGCTGGGGATTGAACCTGGGACACTGTTCTTGTTAGGTAAGCATCCGCCAATTGACTTACACTACGAGACACGTGAATTTTGATGGAACACATACACACAAACCTCCCTTTCAAAAAAAGTGGCCAGATCATCTAGAAAGAAAATCAGCACGGACACGGCAGACTTGAACAAAGTTAGATACCAGGTGAACTAAACGCAGTATTTCATCCGTCAAAAGCAGAATCTGCTCTCTTCTCAAGGGCACAGGCATGAAGTGTTCTCCAGGATAAACATGTTCAGTCAGAAAGCAAGGCTCGGCCGACTTCAGAAGGTCGAAGTCATATCGAATACATTGTCTTGCTGCGGTGAAACTACACACCCAGAACAAGCATGAAATGGGAAGTCAGCAACAGGAAGAAACCAGAAAACTTGAAAATGTGTGGAAATTAAGCAACACTCGATGACAACCAAGGAGTCAAAAAGGAAACCAAGTAGAAAAAAAATGTTGAGACAAAGGGAAACGAGAACACAAAGTAATAGAATTGTGGACGCAGCAAAAGCAGTCCTAAGAGGGAACCCAGGAAAAGGAAACCCTGCAAAAAGGGATTTCAAACAGCCCAAGTTTGCCACCCCAGTGAACAAGAAGAATAAACTGAGCCAAAGTTAGCAGAGGAAACACTAACTCCTGAAGCAGAGATTTGTAAAATAAAAACCAGGGGAATAACAGAAAGCATCAGCAAAATGAGAAATTAGGGTGAGTGTGGGGGACCGGGCTTGGACATGGAGGCCGGAGGTCAGTGTCAGTTGTCTTTCCCAATCTCTCTCCACCTTGTTTTCTGAGACAAGGTCTCTATCTCACTGATTCATGTAGGCCATGCCCACCACCAGTCCAGGCTTTCACACTGCTGCTGGGAATTGAACTCAGGTCCTCTTGCTTGGGTAGCAAGCACTTCACTGACTGAACCCATCTCCCCAGACAAAATGGACAAGCTATTAGCCAGACTAAGACAAAAAAAGGAGTAGACTGCCTTTCATTATAAGAGAGGATATTATGACCAGAGGGGAGGGGTGGATAGCCGTGACTAAACACACATCAGTAAACTAGATAACTTCAGAGGGATGGGTAAACGCCTAAAGATATAAACCTACCCAACCCAACTATGAAGAAGCAGAAAAAGATGACGAGACTAATCTAATGAGGAATGAGATTGAATCGATAAAATATTTTGTAAAAATCAATAAAAGTCTTATGAAAAATCTAGGACCTGATGGCTTTGGTTCTGAATCCTACCAAAGGCACCAGGTTAATATAGGGTGTTATTATGACTGTTAATGGTTGCTCTATTGGGATATTAGAATCATTTACAAATATATATAAGCTTTCCCCTTCATATGTATATGTGCATGTGAGTGTTTGTGTGTGTGTGCGCAAGCGCGCGTGCGCGCACGCGTGTGTGCATATGCGTGTGTGTTTTCCTGTGTCTGAGTGTTATAGCAGTGGAGATTCTTAGAGATAAAAATCTCTAGGATTCTGCTGTGTTTTGAATGTGAGTCCCCCAAGTTTCATACGCAGATAGCTTGGTTTTCAGTGGGGTGGGATTTAGAAGCAGAACCTAAAGGGAGGTGATGACATCATTGGAGACAGCGCCTTCAACCTGGTTTAATGCGATTCTCACAGACCACAGTGACTCTGAAAGAGCTAGAGCAAGACAGAGTGTGACCAGACATTTCTCTCCTGCCCGCCAGTTCCTTAAAAACCACCCAGAGGCTTATATTAATTATAAATGTCTGCCCGACGGCTCAGGCTTCTTACTGGCCAGCTTCACATATAAATTAATAATATGTGTATCTAATAGTCTGTGTATCGCCACATACCCTGTGGTTTACTGGTAAAGCTCTGGCATCTTACTCCTCAGGTGGCTGCTGGTGTCTCCCCAAGTCTGCCTTCTTTCTCCTTGCATCTCTGTTTGGATTTCCTGCCTAGCTATATTCTGCACTGCTATAAGCCAAAGCAGTTTCTTTACTAACCAGTGGTAATTAAACATATTCACAGCATACAGAGGGGCATCCCACATCAACAGAGAGCAAACAGGAAGAGCCTTTCCTACTCTCTAGCTTCTTGTCCTGCCATATAATTGCTCCCTGTCACATACATTCTGTCAGAAGTGATTTTTTTTGGTATAATGTGACACAGCCATGGGGCTTTCTCCAGAGCCAGAGCTGTTCTCTCAGACCTCAAGACATGCAAGCTAAATAAACCTCTTTTCTTTATCTATTAACCAGCAGCAAGTATTTAGTTATAGCTATAGGAAAGTTTCTATAATACCTGAATATGTTTTCCTGTGGAGAAATGATTGTACATACTGTGTGCGATTTAATCATTTATTAATTCGACAAAAAGTTTTTGCGGGCATTGTGTGCCAGGCGCTGTGATAGATGTGAAGTGGGAGACAGCACCAGGCAAGTATCTGCCATCACAGGAGGACCATGCTCGTGGATGCAGGCGGTGACTGCACTGGAGAGAGAAATATCCACACGGCAGTACAGATACTTGTTTCAAAGGAGGAAAATGTTTTAAGCAATAATTTCTTTTTAACAGGGCTACTTCTTAACAGTCACACCTCTTGTTAAGGCGAAGAAAGCTGGGGCAGAAAATTCCAAGAAGCCACGAAGAGGCCAAAATCAAGAAGTGTAACCCTGTAGACTATAAATGCAAAGTGGACTTAAGGAGCACAAGACCAGGCCTTTCCAGCGAGGCTGCTAAGTCAGGGGCAAAGGCATTGGCCATGAACTTGGAGGAGTCTGAGCTAATGAGAGGGGAGCAAGTGTGGAGGAGGCTGGGGAGGAGGTGACTGCAGGTCAAGTGCTGGCCTGAGCGCGGGGGTAGGAAGGCAGAGCTGGCAGACAGCCGCTGACCCGTGGAGCATGACTTCTTGCTCCTTCCTTGGGATTAGAACAGCAGCAGGAGGAGCCAGTACAAGTTTCGAGATGTAGAAAGACCCATAAGGTGGCCCTGGGATGACGCTTGGGACTTCTGACTAATGACAGAGAGTGCATCAGTGTGCGGGCAGCGTGCTTTTTATTGGGGGTATAACATGAGGGCTAGCTGAGTCCTTCACTCTCCACTCATGTCCTTGGCCCCTCTCCTCTGTCCACCTGGCTCACTCTGGCTTGCTCTGGCACCACTATCCTGGTTCATGTGGAAGTTGTGTTTCTTATGAGGGGAGTAAGGGAAGCTGAAGCTAATGGCTAAGAGCTGGGAGCAGGGAACAGGCCTCCTTCCCTGGTTTGCAGAAGCAGGATGGTCACTGGGTCTTAGAAAAGAGCAAGGGGTCACAAATGGAGGACTTGATGCTGCTCAGAGTGCAGCAGGCCCTGACTTTACTCCTTGAGGGTCTGGGATGCACCCCAGCTTTGCTGAGCAAGACATTAGGCACCTTTCGGCCCTTCCACCGTCTTTACCTGTGTGTCTGCTCTGCAGGCCCAGACCAGCTTCTAGCTGGTACATAGCTTTCTAAGGTACATAGAGAGTCTCAGGTACTGACATTACCTAGCTCACAGGCACCCTGCTGTGTGACAGCTGACTCCCTGGGGAACACACACACACACACACACACAC
>LOJH01036112.1:15637-26622 GCA_001685095.1 Ellobius talpinus | reverse complement strand
GTGTGTGTGTGTGTGTGTGAGAGAGAGAGAGAGAGAGAGAGAGAGAGAGAATTTAGTGAAGCTCCCACATTTTGATGCTGAGTGCGCAAACAGCATGGCACAGTCTCTGAAGGGGGCTTCCCTTCACTGCATCAGTCCCTGGTGGACTGTCGTAGCAGAAGCATATGGAAAAGAAAGGAATTATAATGATAGGAAGGTAGAAAGAGAAGAAATGTGGGGTTCGAACTTAAGATTTTATAAAAACTCACTCTCATAAAATGTTCAGGGTCCCTTGAGAATATGGCCATCATTTTCAAAGGCATGCTCTTATCAGCTAAGGAGCTTCCATGAGGCCCCACCTCACAAAGATCAATGCTGCCACCTCCCCCCACGCACCATGCAACTGCACTGAGGATAAAGCCAAGACTTGAAACCTGGGAGAAAAGCCTTATCAAAGTCAAAGGAATGCTATATATTCAAGCTAGCCAAGAGAAAGGAAAAACTATTTGTCAACTTTTAAATTTTTGCCTCTAAATGTCCCCGTGTGAGGAAAACTCCAGCTAAAATTCTTTAAATTTACTGTAGAAGCTTGTTGTTCTCCACAGATTTCACTCTCAGATTCAGGTTCACATTTATCATAAGGGTGTAGGAAAGCTAGGCACGGTAGAACGTGCCTATTATCCTAGTCCTTGAGAAGTGGAAGTGGAGGATCACTTCACCTTGAGAGTTCGAATCCATCTGAGAAACATAACAAGACACCATTTTAGAAGAAAGAAAAAAAAAGGAAAAAGAGAGAGGAAGATGAGACACGGAGTGAGGAAGATACGTTCTCAGGAAAGGGTTATCATAACGTTTAAGTCATGACAAAAGGGGCTGGCGGGAGAGGCAGAGAATGCCACAATACTTTCCGAGAGGGGGCAAGTCCAACTGTTTAATACCAAGGGAGACTCCCTAGGAATCACAGGCCACTGCTGCTGGGGATACAAGCAGTCTAACTACAAATCTTCTCCTCTCCCTCTCCCAGTCTCACCCTGGTTCCACAGCTGACAGCCTGTGCAGCCTTCCCCTCATCTCTACCCCCATCTCCTGTAGCTCATACAGATCTTCTCCTCCAAACTTCCTCCCCATTCATTCTGTGATCCCAGCCCCTGATTCCAAAAGGCCTCCCAGAGACCAGTGAAGCAGGCAGGCGAGCTGCAGATCTTCACCCTCCCACTTCTCCATATCAAACCGCTTAATCTCATCCCCAGATCTGTAGCAGACTACCTGTGTGGCCTCTCTCCCATTCCCAAGGGACCAAGCAGATCCTGGTTGAATATTCTGATTTTTTTTCCTTCTGAATACCCTGTGAAGCCCCTAAACTAGCCCATCCCCACTAACCACAGAAGAATTTTCTATCAGGCAACACACAGCCACCACACCACCTTAAGAATAAGAGAAGGCAGCAGAAACCAAGGAAACACCCACTCAAGAAAGAAAATAACAGATACCAACACCTAGAATTACAGTCTCCCAAACCCAGATTTGCAAAAACAGTCTATAACAGTCAGGATAAGTTGTCTCCACTAGAGCCCAGCAACCCTAGCATAGTAAGCTCTGAGTATTGCAACATAGTTGAAGTGTAAGAAAAAAAAAACCTTTAAAAGCACTTATGAATGTGATAGAACTCCTTGAACAGGGAATGAATAGATAAGACACTGAAGAAAGAGAGTGATGAAGATATCAGAAGATGGAAAGATCTCCCATGCTCATGGATCGGCACATTTAATACAGAAAAATGGCCATCTTACCAAAAGAAATCTACAGATTTGATGCAATCTCCATCAAAATTTCAATGTAATTTTTTCAGAGATCTTGAAAGGACAACTTCTAGCTTCATATGGAAACACAAAACCCAGGATGGCTAAAACAATCCTTAGTTGTAAAAGAACTGCTAGTGTAATCACTATCTCTGATTTCAAGTTGTTCTACAGTGGCATAAATAATAAATACAGCATGATATTGTCACAAGAACAGGCATTGTAATCACATAATCAATGGAATCAAATTGGAGATCCAGTCATAAATTCAAACATGGAGGGAGACCTAATTTTTTTTTATGAAGAAGCCAGAAATACACACTGGAAAAAATACTGCATCTTCAGAAAATGGTACTGGTCAAATTGGACAACTGCATGTCAAAGATTGCAAATAGATTCATATTTATCACCTGCACAAAACTCAACTCCGAACGGATCAAAGACCTCAACATGAAACTGGATACACTGAACCTTTAGAAGAGAATGTGGATCATTATAATGAACTCATTTGCACAGGAAAAGACTTTCTGAACAGAACACCATTAGCACAGGCATGAAGATCAACAATTAATAAATGGAAAACTGAAAAGCTTTCAAAAGGCAAAGGATATTGTCATTCAGACTAAGCAATAGCCTACAGAATGGAAGAGGACTTTTACTAACCCCACATCTAATGATAGAAGACTAATAGTCAAAATATATAACAAAGTGAAGAAACTAGATATCAACCCTCCCCCAAACAAATAATCTAATTAAAAATATAGTACAAGGCCAGGCGGTGGTGGTGCATGCCTTTAATCCCAGCACTCAGAAGGCAGAGGCAGGCGGATCTCTGTGAGTTCGAGGACAGTCTGGTCTAGAAGAGCTAGTTCCAGGACTGGTTCCAAAGCAACACAGAGAAACCTGCCTCAAAAAAACCAATAAATAAATAAATAAATAAATAAGTAAAAATGTGGTACAGATCTAAACAAAAAATCCTCAATAGAAATAACTGAGAATCACTTAAAGAAATGTTAAAGTATAGTCATCAGGGAAAGGCAAATCAAAACTACTTTGAGTTTTTACCTCATACCCACTAGAATGGCTAACATCAATAAAAGAAGTGACAGCTCATTCTGGCCAGGATGTGGAGTAAAGGGAATGCTTATCCATTGCTGGTGGGAATACAAACCCATACAGGCATTGTAGAAATCAATGTGGTGGCTCTTCAGGAAGATAGAAATCAATCTACCTTAAGATCTAGCTAAACTACTCTTGAGAATATACCCAAAGGATGCTTCTTCCTATCACAGAAATATTTGCTCAGTCATGTTCATTCCTGTTATATTCATAATATCTAGAAATGGAAACAGCCTATATGTCCCCCAACAGAAGAATGGATAAAGAAAATGTGGTACATTTACACAGTGAAGCATTACTCAGATTTAGAAAAAATGACACCATAAAATTTTCAGGTTAAGTGGATGTAACTAGAAGAAAAAAAATCATCCTGAGTGAGTTAATCTGGACCCCTAAAAACAAATGTGGCACTTGTTTGCTTGAATATGGATAGTAGCTGTTAAGTTAATGATAACTAAGCTACAGTCTTTAGAACCACAGAGGATTAAGGGACTAGGGGGACAAACAAATGTCCTTAGAAAAGGAAAATAGAATGGATATGGACAGATGCAGAAGGGAGCTGGAATGGGAAGATCAAGTTGGGGAAGTGAGGGGGACAAGGGAGGGAATTCAGGGACAGATAATTGATATTAAATACCATTTGTCAGTTAGTATGGAAATCTAATACAGTATAAGCATCCTAAAGTATATACATATATGAAGGTGGTCTAAATAAGATCAACAAATAATGGGAGAGACAGAGCCCCAAGTAGACATCTCTTGTCACAGAATGAAATTTCAAGTACCAAGATTGGGTTACATCTAATTGGGTTGTTGACCAAAGGGGTCCCAGAGGAACTCCTACCAGGTTATTGCTACAACTATAGGTTGTTTTCCATAAACTGACATCAAGGCCTATTGCTGAAGAGAACACCTATACAACTTGTTGAATATGGAGAGGTAAAACTGGTGCCTTCATAGAGCCTTCACCATTATGTACAATGGTGTCCTGCTTGCATGATCTGCTAGTGCTAAGGTAGCTCAAAGCTTCTGGGTGTAGCCACCCAATATCTGATTTGACTTAAGGCATAATCAATGAGATGGGACTCATACCTATCACTGCTTTGGTGAGAACCTGAGACAAGAGAGCCCAGGAACCAAATAGTACTGTTCTAAAAAAAAAAAGAAAGAAAAATAAGAAAGAAATACACAAAGGAAGGAAGAAGAAAGAAAGAAAAGAAGGAAGGAAGGAAAGATGGAAGGAAAAAAGGAAGAAAGAAAGAAATGAAGAAAAGGAAAATAACGTATCAGTAAACCGACTCTTAATGACATTGCGCTACACTTGTAGACCAGTGCCTTTCTCAACCATCATAGAGAAGCTTCCTTCTAGGCTTTTAGGAAAAAAATCAGAGATACACTTTCAGACATTACACAGAGAAGGAAAGACCTTGGAACACTCAGCCCTGTAATGGATATCTCCATCAGATACCTCCCTCAGGGCTTAAGAAACCCTGAGGTAAAGGAGGTGGAAAGAGTGTAAGATCCAGAGGGGATGGAGGACAGCAAGAAAACAAGGACCTCCACATTGACAGAATGTTTGCACACATGAATTCACAGAACCTGAGACACCATGCATAGGCCCTGAATGTGTCTGTACCAGATAGAGCCCCGAGCTCAAATGAGAAGTGGACACATGCCCCTATCCGTAACCCAGAAGCAATCATCAATTGCATTCAATTGAATCTATCAATTTCAATAGATAACCACTTGTAACTGACAATTGAGTTTCTTCCAAAGGAGTCTCCCTGGAGAAACAAAGTCCTCTTGAATGTAGGGTTAATGCCCATAAGAGACAATGAACTTAACCACATCAGTCAAGGTTCCTTGTCTCATAACATCATCTCAAGTTTTTCCTCTCCTTCTTTTCTAAAATTTTGTCTTATGATTTTAATTATATATATTATTTTAAGTATATATACTTATACATATTTTTCTACCCTATGTGTCCTTTGTGTGTATATTATGGTTTTCATGTTAGTGTTTTTATGGGATTCCTGAGTGTGGGAACTAGTGGGTCTGTTTCTTGTGTCTTCTCTTGGGCTCTTTTCCATCTTTTTGTTTGTTTTTTCAGAATTCCAATGTGTTCGTTTTGTTTTATCTTGTTATATGTTATTACCTCTTAGAAGTCTGTTTGGTTTTAGTGAGAGACAAAAAGGGGGCAGATCCAGAAGGGAGGGGATGTAGAGTGGGGAGGAGCTGGATAGAGTAGAGGGAGGGGAAACCATAATCACGATATATCATGTGGAGGGAAAAAATCTTTTTTCAAGTAAAGGAAACCATAAGGGAAAAGAATATTCCAAAGGACAAAATGATAAAGCTTAATTAATCTTGTTGGTATGGACTGAATACTTTTTGTTCCTGGTCCATCTTGAAATCGACAAACCAAGTTGATAGCATTAGGAAATGGAACTTTTGCAAATAATAATTAGGAAAAGGTAACTGTGTCTCGAGAATGGAGCCCTTATGAATGTGGTTAGTGTGTTCTTACCAAAGAACCCCGAGGAGAAGGAAGACACTATCTGTGGATCAGATGGAAATCCCTCAGGTGACAATGACTCTGCTGGAACCTTCCACTTGGACTTCCTAACTTCTAAAACTGTGACAGAAATTTCTGTTATTTATGAACTGCTCAATCAGCAGCATTTGTTAATCCCCGTGAAGAATATCATTGGATCTTCCTGTGTAGTTAGTAGCCACCTATTGGCATACTATAGATCAAAGGTTATTTTTTCCTAAAATTCTTGTTCCAAGTTGTGCCAAATGTGGCAAAATACCACAGGGATCATGCGATGACCTCATTTCTATGTCCTTTAAGGATGAGGATGATGGCATTTCTGATTTACTTTTATACCCAATGTTAGTTACTTGTGGCACACAAAACACCTGTCAAAAGCAACCTAAGGGAAAGTGGGGGTTATTCTGGCTTATTCGGGGAGTACAGTCCATCATACCAGGGAGGTAGGACGGCAGGACCAAAAAATCGCTGGACACATTTTCAGGAAACAGACAATGATGAATTCTTGTGCTAACTTTGCTTTTCCATTTTTACTCATTCTGGAGTTTCAGCCCGTGGTCAGGAACCATCCACATGCAGTGTGGGCCTTCCAACGTCAGTTAACCTACTGTGTGTAATTAATGCCTCACATACACTCTCAGAGATTGATATCTATGTTGAGTCTAAATCGCACCGCGTTGGTGATGGACATTAACCACCATGTACAACCAGTAACATTACTCAGTACAGTTTCCTGAACACAAAGTAGAGTGAATATTTGAATTAATTTCACATTACACAATGACTCTGGTCTGTCTATTATAGATATTTCCCTATGCACTGTGTTATGTTTCTTGTTTCCATGAAAATTTGTTTGCCAGCATTAAATGAGACCAATCTCCCAAAGTCATTTTATATCTATGAGAACCATGCTTCTCTGAAGCTGCATCTTATTCATTCTGATCGATTGCTGTTTATTAACCAAAACATAAAGAAGAAGATGCACTTTTCCTTGCTTTAAAGCAGTCGGCAGGACATGGAGCACATGGGCTCTTGCCATCTGCTTCTTGATCTCGTATGAAATTCCAAGTGTCCTCCCTGTGAGCGGAGGGTTCCATTCCAGCATCTGGTGGTAGGGTAAAGGAATGCATCGCTCTCTGGTTTATGTTTCCATTTTAGTTACTAAAACCAAAAAAAGGAGAGAGATAAAAATAGGAAGAATGCATGTATAAATAAGGAACTAGTATGTTTCTCTCCACTGTTGCTACTCATCACTTACTAATAGAATTAACCATGTAACATATGCGACTAGGTTCAACTTTATCATGGAAGCCAAATTTTTCTTTTCATTTCTTTTTTTAAGTCAATGTTTAAATTGACACTTTGAGTTAAACTGCCTCCCGTGGCAGTAAGTACCATTAGTCAGTCCAGCAAACACTCACGATGCACCTAGTGTGTGCCAACACTATTTGTGGAATTAAGCACGAGTGGAGAAAACCTGCTTTATTTTTCTTCAATCTGTGTGAGTACTTCCAGACTCTGCGCTCTAAACAACCCTGGTATTCAGGCTGGAACTACAGAAAAAGTCCTGGAGTATGTGTAGCTCAACTCTGAGCAAAACAAGTGTTCTTGTTTCTTCTCTGTATGGCTATGCAAAAATATATCATCTTAGTATCTAAAAAAAAAAACCCCAAAAGGTCAAGATTCATCCGTGTTCAGCATATACACTGGGAAGCAAGAGTTTTTGATATTCCTAAGCAAGAGCTGTGTTTTAGGCAAAATAGCATCGAGCTAGCAAAAAGTGTTCCGTGTGTATTGTTCTTGTGCATATCAAAGAAGTAGCAAAAGCAACTGGTCCTTTGTGTTATCCCTGAGCGGGTCTGGAATGTGTGAGAAATCCTAAACACTCAGCATTAGTATAATCAGGGTGGCTCTTTCACATTCTTAACTGAGCTGTGGCAGGGTGATGGAGAAGGTTAACATGGAGTCAGAGCAGGTGGCAATCCTTCAACGTATGTCATTTATTTATTTGCGGTGCGCTGAGCTTTTCCATTGGTGATGGATAGAAAAGTCACCCTGCTCTTCTGATTGAAGCGTCTCAGGCATCAGAGGGAAAGGGCTGCTTTAACTGCCTCATCACCACAATCATTCCTGACAGGAACTGTTAGGACAATGAATGTGGTTGAAGCGGCAGGGTGAGGGAGGCAGGGTACCGTCCTGAGACTTGGAATACAGCCAGAACACTGCATCCCATACGCCCTTTTGGAGAAAGAAATGTGTCACCCCAGAGTGATGCTTCTTCTCACCTCAAGGCTCTTTCTCCTCACACTATCACCATGTTTTCAGTTTAATTCAAAAATCTACAGTGAGATATACGAACGCCAAAGTTTAAATATATATATATATATATGTTTTGTATAAAAGAATTTTCATTGTTCATAAGACTAGATTTATATAGAGTGCATAGAGAAAGAGCAGAGCAGATGAGATAGCTGGGCTATTGGATGATAAGGGGATTAAAGGATTTTTATTTTACAACTTAAAATTTTAAAGTGCACCACTTGAAAACCGGGGAGCCGAAATTTCGGCTTGAACAACGCGGGTTTAGAGAGCAGGTGCTGCATGAAGGGCCAGTGCAGGAAATGAGTGAAGTTGTCTTTCCACGTTTTGATCTCAGCAGAATCTCAGGGAGCAAGATGTAAAGTGGATACTGAGCGAACAGATGACAAGAGGACTTGTTCCTTTCTCTGGAAAATAAGATGATTAAAAACAGATATCAGCTGTCTTTTGAGTTTTTTCTCTACCGGACAATAAAGCTGCCAAGAAATGAGGTTTCACAGATGGTGACAGAGAGCACATCAGCTTCCCATACCCATCCCATCCAGGCACAGCCCTTCTGCGACTCAACTGCAGCAGACCTAGCCTCAAAGAGAAACCTCTTTTGGTGTGAAATATTTATATACTATGGAAGAATTGAAAAAAGAAAGCACTGTTTCTGTGACACCCACTAGATACCCAGTCAAAAGATCTATTAACATTGGTTATTAGAAGCTCAGATAAATATTAACCTAGAAGACAAAATCTTACCTTCAAATGAAACCACCACGGACGACAAAGATTAATAATGGCAATTCAGACTAAGAGAAAAATAGGTGTTAACTTGTGGTTTCAAACATATCCCATTTTCAGCGCTTGTATTATAAAATGGAGCATATAAACCTGCCCCTAACGTATGGAGAATCGAACTGAGGGTTCATTGGAGAGCTACATGACATAGGTCTCTCAGTTCACAAACTGATCTTTCCTTCTATTGAGGCAAATACACTTTCTTAACACATCAAATCAAATTATAAAATTTCTATAAAATTTATTTTCCTACATAATTTTCAGAAAACATATTAAATATGTTCTTGGAACCAAGGCATTTATTAATTGCACTCTTGCAACACTAATGATTTAAATAACTAAATATGTATTTATATCTAAAATATAAGTGTGAATTTCTTTAGTATCTTTCCTTTCATCTGTCTTTCCCTTTTCTTTTCTTTTCCTTTAATCTTTCTTCCTTCCTTTCCTCCCATTGCTCTCCCATTTCTTTCTTTTCCCCCCCTTTGAATCTCATGTAGCCCATGCAGGGTTGGAACTTATTATGGAATAGTGAAGGAGAACCTTGGAATTCTGATCCTCTGGCATCTTTGACTTCTAGGATTACAGACTGACAGGTGTATGTCACCATACCTGGTTGGTGCAGTGCTGGGGATCAAATTCAAGACCTCATGTATGCTAGGTGACCATCATACCACTGAAATATATCTGCCTCCAATCCAAAATTTGAATTTATTTTCACACAAACTTATGTCAAAGCTTAAACATTTAAGTTACTGTATATTTAAACGCAGTTGTATTTCTTTATTTAGAACATGTATTTAAGCAATAATGAATATAGCTGCTTAAATCAAACTTTAGCAAATATTTCTAAATAATCTTAAATATAAATCAATGAAAAGAAGAAGAACCCTGCAATTTATTACTAAACCTACAAGAGAATTTTTTTAAATGTGTTTCAGCTGCTGTGTGCACCAGTTTAGGAGACTATACTGAATTTGTGAGTACCAACAGACTCAGAAAAGGGAGCATATAAGGAGTAAGGCTCTGGGAGACTCCAGCAGCATAATTTTGCTGAGGATGCTGAAAAAGCATTTACCATGAGGGAAAAGCTACCTCAGCTGCTGGGTGACTTCATGAAGAGAATCTGTTGTAGTGAAACTTCCAGCATCCAAAGATTTGCAATGAACTTGGGCTTGTTTCCAGTAGTTACAGCAATCCAAGCAAATTCAATCTGCTGGATGGGAACAGAGCCAAAGACGTCCATAGGCACCGGGCCATGCTAAAGTCAAGAGACTGGGGTAACTATGGTTTGAAATTATATACTGCAGGGCCTCTTCAAGTAGTGAGAAGCTCCAGGTAACAGAGCCCATCCTCCATAAGCAACTCCGTCAAGACTCTGCAGGCCGGGCTGTTAGGTCTCCAGCCAAGTGGGCTTAGGTGCACAGCAGAGCTCTACATCCAGATGACTATTAACGTAGAGAAAACAAAGCCGATGCCTGGATATATACATACACCCAACTAGTACAGCTATTGTGAGAGGAATGTCATGATTCAGCGGGCAATACAGGAGTGACAAGGAGCATGTGGACCCTGATGCTCCCCACTTGTAGATGGTCTAGCTGTGTTACAGCATGGTGAAAAAGAGGATTAGAGGTTCAAGTTAGTAGCTCTCAGCTAGACATTGCTGAACAATATTATAAAGGCTCTGGGATAGAGCAAGTTTTTTAAATGCACACCTGGATTTCTGGGGAAATGACTTGTTCTTTTAATCCATAGATCCAAAATGTGGATGAAGTTTAATTTGACCTTTACTATGATGACCTTTTGACCTGCTGTTCCTGGAAAGTTTTTGCATGAAATCGTGCTATAAGTTTTTGTTAATGAATTTCAAGTGGAGGGACATGGAAGGTTAATTTTTGGAAAAAAATGATATATCTCAACATCCCTGAAACTGTGGTGGACAGTGCTCCTTCCAGAAGACAAGATTATTAACCAGAAACCTCAGTACTGGAAGGGGGACACCTCTCTATAACCTCCTAAGACTCCTAAGACAATGCAGACCATTGCTCTTGGTTTCGGATGCCCACCTTAACTAGATGGTAAGATGCAGTTTCTGAAGGCACCATTGTCTTTGGACACAGGCTATCGAGAACTCAAGGCGATAATGACTGGAGAGATTCCATCAGCTGGCCAGCATTCATTGCGCCAAAGGGCCTATGTAGGTTGTTGGGAGAGAACTCATCAACGGTCTTAACACTGCTATGGACCATATATGCAACAAAACCAAACTCCCATTGTGAGAGAGAAAGTTAAGAGGTAATACTGTAAACGTGGCAAAAAAAAAAACCAATGGCTGGGGCTGGAGAGATGGCTCACAGGTTAAGAGCACTGCATGCTCTTCCAGAGGTTCTGAGTTCAATTTCCAGCAACCACATGGTGGCTCACAA
>LOJH01036112.1:0-10278 GCA_001685095.1 Ellobius talpinus | reverse complement strand
TCATAGCAGCATTATTTGTCATAGCCAGAACCTGGAAACAACTTAAATGCCCCTTGATTGAAGAAAAGATAAGAAAAATGTGTTACATTTACACTATGGAGTACTACACAGTGGGAAAAAAATAACGACATCTTAAAATTTGTGGGCAAATGGATGGATCTAGAAAACGTCATGTTGAGTGAGGTAACCCAGACCCAGAAAGACAAATAAAATATGTACTCACTAATGAGTAGCTTTTAGACATAAAGCAAAGAAAAAACAGCCTACAACTCACAATCCCAGAGAACCTAGACAACAAAGAGGACCCTACAAGAGACATACATGGATCTAATCTACATGGGAAATAAAAAAAGACAAGATCTCCTGAGTAAGTTGGGAGCATGGGAATTATGGGAGAAGGTAGAAAGGGAGATGGGAGGAGGGAAGGGGAGTGGAGAAAAATATATAGCCCAATAAAAGCAATTAAAAAATATCTATCTCCCACTTTTCGTCCTTTCCTTGTGTCTGCCTATGCCCCATCTGCCACTCCATTTCCTTCTTATTTTCCTGATTTTGCAGTTACTCACCTCTAAAAGTTAGAAGCTAGGATCTGAAAATATTTTGCCTTTCTGAATCTTGGTTACCTCACTTGGCATATTTTCGAATTCCCACCCATTTACCTATAAACATCATGATTTCATTATCTCTAATGTCAAATAGAATTCCAGTGTGTATATGTTCCAAATGTTCATTATTCATTCACCAAGTGAAAGACCAATACAGAAACCCACAACTTGTTAAAAAATATGAAGAACAACTGACTATATGGTGCCTAAACTCAGTGGATACATCTGCAATGAAAACCCTACATCCACAGCTGAGGGAACATTGGGTGACATGGAGCAGAACTGTAAGAGCCAGAAGACCAAACATTTGCTGTAAGACATGAATCTTCTATTTACGACAGGGAAGCTGTGCACTCATAAAAAAGTCTCAGAAATATGATGACTCAAACAAGACATGTCCAATGGCAACATCAGTTAACTTGTCAACAACAATGGGGCAAATGTCACAAGACCCTGCCCTAGATGAAGAACTATAGGCAAGTTATGGCTTCTCAGAGAGGGAGAATCAGTTTTTTTCTAGAGAAAAGACCCCTGAGAGAGTATCCAGTTTCATGCAACCAGTCCTAAATGCACACACACACACACACACACACACACACACACACACACACACCATTAAGTAGACTCAGCACGGTGTGTGTGTGTGTGTGTGTGTGTGTGTGTGTGTGTGAGTGAATGCATGTGTGTGTATGTATAATCAAATTGAAGAAGACGTCATGAATTTGAGAAGAGGGAGCACTGGAAGCATTGGAAGGGGGAAGGGAAGGGATGGAAATGATGTAACTACAATACTTATGTATGGAATTCTCAAATACATATTTCAAGCAAACACACAAAGTAATAAAACAAGGACTGGAGATACAGGTCAGTGATGAAGCATTTCCCTAGCATGCCCAAAGCCTGAGCTGAATCCCTGGTACTGGCAGCAGCAAAAACAACAACAACTAAACTATCCACGGTATTAAGATTGTTTTGTTAATGTTTTGAATTAATATTACTGAATAATTGTTTCCAGAACCTTGGCAAGCTTCCCAGGCATAGATAACCATTTTTCCTTTTTTTGTTATCTGGTGTTGCTGTTATAAAACATATTTTAAGAGACAACCTGAATCAGGCAAACAGATAAGAAATGTAAGTGCTATATCTTTATATATACATTATATTCTTTAATCTCTATATCTTGTCTGAAGCAAAAAGGATAATTTTTCTTAATTTAACTTGTTTCATAAGGTAGCCATTGATGTCTGTTAGTGGCTAATGGCACCATCCCCACTTCTCTCTTTGTACTAGACTGGGATAAAAAACTTTCAATAGTGGTAGTTATGTGCTGTCTTTATTTGATCTGCATGAATTTATTACCACTCCTCTAGTATTTCTATCTTTTTAAAAGTCTTCCAGAGGTTTGGACACCTGTAAGTTAACATGCCAATAATTTCCCAATTCAAAATTTTAATTTTTTTAAAACTTTTATACGTGAGTCCTGAACTTACATCATTTCCATCCTTCTGTCTCCTTTTACTCCTCCTGTGTCTCCCCCAACTCCCTTTCAAATTTACGACCTCTTCTCTATTTATTATTGCTTTAACCTCCTCCCACACACCACACACCTCTACACATACAAACCTCTATATATAATCTATTGACTCCATTTAATGTTGTTTGTTTGTACTTGTGTTTAGGGTTGACCACTTGGGATCGAATAACCTAGCAGGGAGTTCTTCCCTGCAGAAAACTGAATCTCGCCTTTTAACCTCAGCAGTTATTGATTGTCTGTAAATCTTCACAAGGATGGGATCTTGTGAAATTCCCCTATCCACCCTGGAATGTCAGATGGTGGTGTAATTATGCAGATCCTGTCTTGGTAAGATTTTATGGGCTCGGTATCCCTGTTGTGTCAAGAGGATACTGTCTAGCAGCAAGCTTGCTGGTCCTTTGGTTCTTACCAACATTTTACTGTCTCTTCTACCATGTTTCCTGAGCTTTAAGTGTAGGGATTGAATTATATATATCAACTGGAGCTGATAACTCATAGTCCCTTATTCTCTGCATTTCTGCTGGTTGTAGATCTCTGTAATAGTCCCTCGTTACAGGGATAATTAATAATAATTAGAGATGAGAATCATACTCATCTATAGGAATAATTAATAATAATTGGAAATGAGAGCCACAATTGTCTGTTGATATAAGAGTAAACATATACAGTTAGAAATTCTACTGGTTTAGGAACATGGCAGTAACAGGTTCTCATCTGGGGTTGATGACTTCATCAGCAATCATTTATACTTTCAAAAAATTTTGGACTCTTTATGTTATGTCAAAATTTAGTAGATGCCTATATTTTGCTTCCATTCATTTATGGGGAATCTAAACATGACTGCATTTGCATGGTTCACAGGTCTAATCTTTTACAGTCCATTGTCTCATAAAAAGAACTCACCAGAGCCAAGAAGCCAAGGAAAGATTTCTCTTGGAGTTCTCATGCCCTGTTTCCTTGCCATATTACAATGGGCTTAAAGAAGGAGCAAGATGCCATTCAAATCTGAGAAAGAAATTGATCTCATTAGAAAATGACCCCAACACTGCTAATAAGATGAAGATTGTGAAAGGATGTAGATTTCAAAAAAGGCATTTGAAACAAGGTATAGAAAAATTCTAACTTACTAGCTATATGATCTAGACAAAGTTCCATAATATCTTTAAATTTTTTGTAGGACAGGATATTACTATATTATTTCAGGCATGTACTTTAATATTTACAATGATGCAGTAATTAAGACACTTTGATCTAGACCTATGAGATACATCTATAGTGCCCAAACTTTAGATTATGAGTTCAGTGCCAGCCTTGGGTACATAGTGAGACTTTGTCTCAAAAACAATAACTAAAAAATATTTTGGTATTAGTTTGGAAATATTCAAAATGATCAACTGGCAAATTATATGCACATAAATTGGTATATATATATGTGTGTGTGTGTGTGTGTGTG
The DNA here is from genome assembly GCA_001685095.1 of Ellobius talpinus. Classification (NCBI taxonomy): domain Eukaryota; kingdom Metazoa; phylum Chordata; class Mammalia; order Rodentia; family Cricetidae; genus Ellobius; species Ellobius talpinus. The sequence continues at coordinate 6,686 of LOJH01036112.1, read as the reverse complement.
TCTGTGTGTGTGAATCAACAAAGATGCTAAGGCAAGGCAGTGGGGAAATAGACTATTCAGCAAATTGTGCTGTGATAATTAAACATCTATCTTTTAAATCTTTTAAATCCCATGCTTTTTACAAAAATGAAGTCAAAGTAGGTCAAGACCTAGCTACAAAGTTTTCCAGCTTCAAACTGTAAGACATCTAGAAGAAAATAAGTGAAAATCCTTTGTGAGCTTGGATTGGGTAAATTTTCTCCCATTTGATGTAAATAGCTTGCACTAAATAAAACATAAGATCATTGGACTTGAGCAAAATTAATAATGTCTGATCTTTGGAAGAACCTGCTAACAGAGTGAAAGGAATCTATGGGATAAAAAAGTTTGTGGGTTGAGAAAAATATCTCCAATATATATAATAAAGACATATGTAGAATAAAGAAATCTCAAAATTCAATACTAAGAAATCACCCAGCCCTTGGAGATGGAGGCAGGATGATCTGATCAGATGTTTTTGATCCTCCTTGGCTAAATGAGAATTTTGAGGCCAGCCTGGATTTCATGCAACCCTGCCTCAAAGATAACCAAAGTATCAAAAACAAAACAAAAACAAAAAAAAACCCAAAACCCCAACTTTAAGGTCATCCAAGGCTATGTAGAGAGATGCAGAGAAGAAGAAGAAGGAGAAGAAGAAGGAGAAGGAGGAGGAGGAGGAAGAGGAGGAGGAGGAGGAGGAAAAAGCATCCAGTCACTATCATATGACCAACAAATTAAACAAGGACATTTTTTTTGTAAGTAGAAGGAATCTCAGGTATGAGTATTCTCTTTTTGTTTTATAATTTATTCTTTCACAATTTTAAACATATATAATATACTTTGATCATACTCTGTTTATCCTCTCTTATCACTCTCCCACACTTGCAGTTAATTCATAATAGATTGGTTGTACAGGTCTTAGATACAAATTAAAATTTTTATACATAATGATAACATATAAAGCCTTTAGAGTTGGGATGGACTATGGAATTATGTAAAATCTTTCCAAGTTTCTGTATTAGACTGGGGGAAATGATACAAAAGTGACTTTTTAAAAAGACATTCACAAAAAAAACAAAAAAATATTCATTCCAGACCTGGGGGTGCATGCCCTTAGGCCCAGCACTTGGGAGGCAGACACAGGCAGATAGAGGCCAGCCTGGTCTACAAAGCAAGTTCCGGGACAGCTCAGACTATTACACAGAGAAACCTTGTCTCAAAAAACCAAACAACAACAACAACAACAAGATATTCATAATACTTTACCCAAAATGAACTGAGGAAATGTAGACAAGGTAGAATATTAATACACTTTGAGCATCTTGCCTGTCAAAAGTCCCTTCCTTTGATGCATAAGAAAGGTATGGCCACCGGAATGGGATAATGAGCCGCCTGACTCTATCATACTGAGGAATTATGAATACAGGGGATTTGTAACTTACAAACATTAGTGCCACTACTTAGGGGCTGCAAGGCTGTGGGCCATTGACTAAATCCATGTGTGTCTCTATTTCCTTAGGCAGCTCTTTTGGATTAGCAAGATAATAAACATAAGGTGCTCAGGACTATGTCTAATAACTAAAAATACTTGGTAGTTGGATGGTATTTTATAAATAAAAGCAAGCTATGCAAAATCCCTGCAGGTCAGAGGAAATGACTCATGATGCAGCTTTGACCAATGAGAGAATGTTGGCAACTGGCTTTCATGTGAGACTCCTGGGAAGACACGTAGGAGGGAAGTCTGCAGCCTGGAGGCCCTCACAGCCTAGGCTGTTCTGTCTAAAAGAGTGGCCATAAGTCACATCATTTCACCAAGAAGAAATATAAGAAAGCCATAAATGGTAGAAGAATGTATATAAATCTATAAATGTGTAAGACCGCTTACAATTTTGAAAAGTAACCCAAACTAAAAGCTTAATTCCATAGGCTTCTCTATCCAGATCTCAACGACTCACTCACTAGCTGCATGTAGTTGAGATCTGGATGGTATATCTCAATAGCTACCCTACTGAACAGCACAACTGGAAATTCTTTTTTGGAGAAAGTTGTCTGCAAAAATATTCCCTTAAAAGTTCCATGCTGGACTGAACCTCAAGGCAAAACTCACGGCTAACTTTAAACATTCTCATTCAAACAAATTTTCACTGTAGCCTTTATTTTTTGTTTTACTGAAACCAAGACTGATTGAAACTGTTAGCCGAGATTCTAAGCAGTTTTCAAGTTGTTATTGTGCTATTTATCACTGTTTATACCCCTGCATGTGAATGCATTTGTAGAGGTTCTGTGAAGGAGGCTGTCTGTCCTTGCTTTTCTTGATAGCGGCTGAATTCTATGAGTACCTTCAGAGTCTCTCTAATTTTTCCTAGCTGGTGATAAACGCTTAATTTATACTCTCCTCCTCTTCTTCTCCAACCCCATTTTCTCTGAACTGGAGGCGGGGAGGAGGGTGAAATTCTTAAAGTGATCATTATTTTGGTAGCAGCTGGTCCTTAGCAGCCTTGGTTTGGTGACAGAGGAGACGGGATCTGTTTCTGTGCTTGCATTGTCCTAATTATATTCCTAACGGATCACGAGTCTGAGGATAAAGCAGGGTTACATGCTGTAACGTCTGCTTTAGGAGATGCTGGGAAACATCTCAGGGTACCACATGCAGGCAATGCTCTTACTGTCATTAGCTAAGCACGCAGCCCGTGTGCCTCTTTCTAGTCCCGGACCCACATTTCATCCGTGCTCTGCTGCTTTTCTCCTGCAGTGTTATTTCCTGAGCAAAACTCAGAGCTTGCGAGTCCCCCAGCAGAGAGCTCTGTTCTCTCTTCCTTGAACAGGCAGGTTCACCTGCTGGGCTAGTGTTTTTCTGCTACCTAGTCAATCCGTTAAGATTTTTGCAGAAGATTCCTGCATACCTTTACAGAAAACACGTGGGGGTTGTAATTACTTTAGCCTGCTGCAACTGTAGAAGAGGTGCAAATCTTCTGTTCATAAATAACCGAATCTGTGGGCATTTTACAAAGCATTCTGTGTAGTGCGAAAAGAATTTATGTGCCCCATTTCACCCTTGGCACACTTTTCCAAATGAATTGTTCAAAGAGAAGTTATATTAGGACAAATAGAAATGACGACTAGCACCAGATGTGGATTTTTAGTTAATATTTATGCAACACCCAAAGGGAAGATGGGATTGCACAATAAACTAAAAATGTCTTAGGCAAATAAGGAAATCTTTACCCGGAGGAACTGGCACTGCAAAGGTATGAATTATACAACAAAGGACCGGGAATGCAGAACGAATGTAGGCTAGGTCTGGTCGACTATAAAATGGAATTCATTGAGGAAGTGGTGAGGTAGCAGATGTGTGGGACCCTCTCTGGAAAATAAGGGCTTAGCACTTTTTGGCCAATCTTGTGGCTAAAGTAGAAAGCTTAAGCCAACCAGCCCAATTTCCTTTCAACTGGAGAGAGAGAGAGAGAGAGAGAGAGAGCTATGGCTATGGTAGCTTTAAATAAATGATATATAAATTCACACTGGGTAAATGCATCTTAATAAACTAAAAAGAGCTATGTGATCTTTAATGATCTTCAGGAATAGTGATGAACATGTTTAATCCAATCCCCTGCCCTGTAGTTGTGGGAGGAAGGTAGAAAATGCAAGCATTGGCTGCTTCTCAACCCTTGGAGAGCAATCTGGAGGAGTCCATAGCTTAACGCACTGTAAGGACACAGAGACCCATGTTAAAGTCTAATAGAATGTTTGTTACAAGTCACTGGATTCTTTTTCAAACACAGCAGGATGTCCAGTCTTCCATCTATTAAGAATGTGGAGATCTACCATTTTACGGCATATCTCAATTCCTGAGGTTTTCAATTTAGAGGAATTGGTTTGGGGTTGGAGGAAGACATGGATGGGTTTTTTTTTAAAAAAAAAACTATGGAGCATTGGGATGGATAAATGCTCACAAAATTTTTAGCACTCTGAACACAAAGCTCTCTGGTATTTTTATACCAATAAATTTTAGGGAAAAAATTTGCTTTTATGACTTCCCACCATGGTTGTCGTGAAGAAGTAATGGACTTAAAAAATGTCAATCACTTCTTCTTTCCTCCCTTTGTTAAGTCTTTCTCATCTTTAACACAGACATCTTATTAGTGTCTTCTTCCTGATGAATATTTGTACATTTTCCATTTTTCTATAATTTCATTTAAATACTCTTACTTCTCATTTGCTATCAGCATTTGTTTTTAGGATTCTTTTGCATGTTCAGATGCTATAGGCTCTGGACACTATGTAGAGAAGTTTCCTAGCTTCATGAAGCTTCCATTCAAGTGGTAATTTAAGCTGTAAGTGTGTACTAAGAAGGAAGTAATACAGGGTGAGAGATGGAGGTGTGTGAGAGTGTGTGCGCATGTGTGCTTTATAAAGTACAAGAAGGAAAATTTGAAGTAATAGCACTTGAAAAAAAAAGTTTACCTGGCAGTGGAAGGTAGCCAAAGAGTGTCTGGGGAGAAACCATTTCCAGAAGAAGAGGAAAGAAGGTTCCAGAGAAGATGTATGTCTGCTAAACAGAACGAGAGGGCCAAATAAACCAGAATAAGAATTTATATTCTATGTGTAATGGGAAGTAATTATACATGCTTAAGTATTGAATTTAAACCTGCCTGATGCCTCAAGTCAATGCTTGGAGTAGGGACTTTAGGTGTAGAATGGAGACTGTTTACAAGACCATTAGATTAGTTCCTGCAGGAGATAACAATATCTTGGAGTAGGATTGGAGCAGTGTTGGTGTTAAGATCTTTATTTTGGAGGTGAATGTCTATGTTTTCGTTAGGAAGAAAAAGAGACCGTTGGGAACCATAACAGTCAAGTTCATCTGGCTCTTTCCAGTCCCCTTCTAGATGCTTTTTATGGTAATTCATCTAACCAAAAATAAATCGTAAAAAAATGAGGTGTGAGGAAGGTGATCGGCCCCAGATTAACCAAATAATGAACAGCTGAGTTGATATTCAAACCCCGGTATCAGGCTCAAGTATGTATTCCTCCTCCAAGGTCCTCAGAATCCAGTATCAATATACAATTCCAGGACAGATACTGAGAGGATCCGAATGGACCAATTGATATGATTTAAAAACAAAAAGTACAGTATATAAGGGAACGTGCAAAGTAGAAATCACCATCTTTAATATATCTGAGAATCTTTTACACGTGTGTAATATTTTGGTCAAATCCCGATTTGTCTGTTGGACGTAGAAGACTTTTGTCAGTGTCTAAAAGATTTTCTTGCAAAGTCAGACATCTTTGTTCTGCAGGCATCCAAACTTTTCAGGTTGCTGCCACACACCCAGGGTCTCTATTTCTTTCAGTTCCTTTGAAGGACTCGCAGGTTAGGTGTGTCTCTTCCGGTGGGGACAAGACAGCCCTGCACGAAGGACTTGTTTTCCATGTCCTGTAGCTTCCCCGCAGCAGGGGGCGCTGCAGTAGTGTTCATTGTGGTCCAAGAGAACCTCCAGTCCTGTAAGAAACGGGGCAAGGCAGGAAGGGGGTGTGGCAGACAGCCCTCGGACCTCTTGCAGCTTTAGTTCCCAGAGCTTCTGTCCAGACCATTTTTTTTCTACACAGTATTTCATCATGTTGGATGCTTTCCATCCAGTCTTGCATCCGGGCGGAAAGCAAAGGGCATTAGTTTTCCTCTTCGCTGAATTTAAGGGTGGCGTTGTAGAGGGTTGCACTAGCGTGGGGGTCTCTTGCATATTCTCGGAGTCAGCCTGACAGTCCTGATCCACGAAAGACACCCCAACCCCCTCAATCTCTGCGGAGTACACGCGTGCTTCTTACCTTCTAGCCTCTCCCCTTTCATTTTATGGATCCCTTTTCATAATCTCGCCGAGGGACACGTGTCTTTCCGTTGACATTAATGTCGACAGTGGTGGCGTGGCCTCATAGCGGAACACTCTCCTTCCTAAACACTCCCCCAGCTCTTCAACAGGCCCTCCCATTTCAATTCAGCTCACGCACCGTGCACGCGGGCAATAGATCCTTAGTAACAACCGAGGCTGCCAGCGCTCGCCAAACCTGTTCTACCTCTCAGTGTCCCCAGAAGTCTATCCAGCTGACCAGATCTTTGCCTGACAGCTCTTGGCACCGAATGCTTGGCTAGCGATCTAGTGGGTGCAAGGCGCCTCCAGGCACCACTGGCCCAGCCATCGACTCCTCCTGTCGCCTTTCTCCTCCATTTCTCCTGCCCAGAGCGCACTCTAGCTATCGCTTTGGGCGATCTTCCAAAAAGTCGTCCTTGTCCCGGGGGGGGGGCTTTCCAGAGTAAAAATGAAGGTGAAAGAGAAAGAATGGAGCGGGACTGGAGGAGTAGGCTTAGAGCAGCTGGGAGAGTGGGCGGAACCTCCCGCCAGTGGGGGTAGACAAGGAGGAGCCTGCGGGGAGGAACTGGGTGGAGAAAGGGGCAGGGCTAGCTTGGGCTGGAGGGCTGGCCACGCAGGCGCGTGGGGCCGCGGCGAGAACCCCACGCGGGAGCTTTTGGAGTCCCCAGTCGCTGCTTCTCACTTCACTGGAGAGGGGGCCGGGAGGGAACCAATAAAGAGTGAATGTGCAGCAGCCGCTGGTGGCGGCGGAGTTGGTGCGAACGACCTCGGAGTCGTGCGCCCGGGTGGCGGCGAGGGGAG
>LOJH01036109.1:0-15593 GCA_001685095.1 Ellobius talpinus | reverse complement strand
ACAGACAGAATATTGTATACATAATAAATAAATAAATATTTTAAAAAAGCAAAGCTGTTGTATTGAGAGATAAGGAAACTCTTGATTGATTTTACAAAAATTAAGGTGAATTTTATGGAAAATGTAACAGTCAATATTTAGGGATAATTGCTTTTTAATTACGAAAACTGCTTTCAAGGGAAATTTGAGGAAGTTAGGCATTACTATTGAAATCAGAGGGAGAAATACAGATGGAAAAACTCGGCAGTTTTCACAGTTTTGCTATTCATCTGTACAACACTCTTAACTTCCTCACTTCTGAGCCTCCATATACACCTCTCCTCTGTCCAATGCATAGTCTAGTTTTGTTATGTATGTATGTCTAGGGTTGACCACTTGGGATTTGACATGCTCTGTTAGAGCTTGTTCCTGGAGGAAACTTTTGCTCTTAGCAGCCATTGATCACTTGTAACTCTGTCTTGGTTGTGGCCTGGCAAGATTTCCCCCATCTATGTTGTTATGTCAGTCTTGTTGTTATGCTGCTCTTGTTCAGGTAACCATGTTCTTCAGATTTCTTGCATGCATTTTTTTTCTGTTTTGCCTAGGGAACACTGTATAGCAACAGGCCTCTTGAACCTCTGGCTCTTATATTTTTTTTTCTTTCTCTCTCTTGAGCCTTAGCTGTATGGCTTTCATTGCAGATATATCAGTTGGGATTGAGCAACCACACACAGACCTTTCCTTATTCTCTGCATTTTGACCAGTTCTTGTTCTCTCTAATAGTTCACGTTTGTTAAAAAAAGAATTTTTTTTGATGAGAGCTGACAGCTATACTTAATCTGTGAGTATAAATATTTGAACGCAGACATCACATTGGGTTAGGAAAATGGCAGTAGTAGGTTAGGCTCTCTTTCAGGTCTAGGACCTCTCTAGTGATCCAGCCGTGAGTAGTAGTCTACATTTGTAGAGCCAGGCATGGATTTCCTACTATTAAGTTGGCCTTAAGTCCTATTAGACAGCTTTGACTCCCCCTAAGATAGAAGAACCATTCTTAGACCATTGGTAATATTTTGCTAGTCTCATCATTGCTAGGATTCATAGGCATTACAGCTTGATAAGAGTATGGATTGATCCTCTTTTGGCAGCTTACATTCTATGAGAACTAGTTCTCCCAGAGGATGCTTTCAGTTCAGGTCTAGTTCAATTTCTCTAAGTCCTAAATGCTGCTTGTTGTCTCTTACTTGAGGGTCCTAGATCTGAATAGATAACCTGGAGTATCTGAAGTAGCCAGTAAAGTAGAAGGAACCATGGGAGGATGAGGTGAGAAGAAGCTCTAGAAAAGAAGATAGCAGGAGGCAGGTACGATGAAAGCAATAATGGTGAAAATGGAGGACTTTTAACTGGGGATAAGGGAGGAAATGAAGCATAATAAAGGGGCTAGGGAAGGAGTGTAACATGAATTCTAATTGTTCTCAATAGTAAAAACTCAGAATCATCAGTCAGAGGGTGAAATCTGAAGGATCAGAGAAGCAAAATGGTCATCTACTAGAGAGTTCTTGTCTCTTCTAATGCTCAGTCCAGAGGGGCAATCCTGTCTCTACAAAACCTCAGACTGATTGAACTGAGCTCTTGTCTCCTTCCCACCCTATATTCCTCTCTCTGCCCAGCCATATCCCTTCCTTTTTCCACCTCCCTAGTGCTGGGATTAAAGTTATGTGACTTCCAAGTACTGGGATTAAATATGTGAGCCAATACCACCTGGCTCTATTTCTTTTAGGCTGGATCAATCTTGTGTAACCCCGGGTGGCTTTGAACTCAGAGATCCATCTGCCTCTGTCTCCTGAGTGCTGTGATTTAAGGTGTACCACCACTGCCTGGCCTCTATGACTGCCTTAACTCTGCACTCTGATCTTCAGGCAAGCTTTGTTATAGTGTAAACAAAATATCACCACAAAAGAGGTACATAACATTAAGGTTGTTTAAAAAAGGCATAGGGTAACATACTGTTTTATAAGCCATGCTCTTTCTAACAGAAATCCCAGTGCTAGGCTTGGGAAACCGCTCTTCGTGTTGATGGTTGGAGGAATACAAGAGCCTCCTCAAACAATATAGGCTGTTGCCATTGCCTTTGGTTGCCTTCTGGAACTTGAAGGTCAGACCCTATTTCTGTGTAAACTGTTAAAGAGTGGAACTGGAGTTCCAGCAGTTTTCCTTACAATGGTAAAGGCAGGAAAAGGAGAGTGCTAATGATTACAAACATACAAACTCTGATGCCAGTGCCTTTGTTGGAAGTATGGACTACACTCCTGAAGACTGTGGAGAAGAGATTTTTTTTAATGGAATGGGACTGAACTTGGGGCTTTGTGCCTGTAAGGCAAGAATATTCCCACTGAGCCATATCCCCTGCCTTAGTTTTGTTTTTTCTTATTAAGTACTTGCTGACTGGTCTCTTAAGCCAGCTTTGACCTCTTTATAGCTAAGTCCTTTAACTTGAAGCCCTCCTACTTCAGCCTCCTGAGTGGCTTTGACTATAGGCATCTGTCATCAGTTCTAGAGAAGAGAAGGCACTCTTCTCAGTTGATAGAAGCTATCTATGTCTATGGCTTGTGGCCTTCTCCTGCCTTCAAAATGAAGAGTTAGGTACCTACCAATCTGTCTACCTCAGGCCTCTTGTTTCTTGTAGTTATCCTCATGATTACATTTATCTCATGTGAATAACCCAGCATTACCATTTTATTTCAAGACTCTAAACTTGTTCATGCCTTTAATGTCTCTTTTGTCATGTAAAGTAGTATACTTGGGCTTTGCCATATTCAGGACCCATTATTCTGCCTATCAGAGTGTAATATAAAGAAAATGAAAGAGTGCTGGCACCATATATTCCTTCAAGTTATTTCTCAAAGTATTGCATGCTGCATGCCCAATGACCTAGTTAGGTCAGTGTCCAATGGAGCCTTCTTTCCTATTGTCACTGAACAACTTTGCACAGAGCATTCTTGTAGAGGACATAGAAATGAAAGTAATAATCTCCTATATGCTAAAATTAGAGCTGGGGAGTTGTATAAACATCCTTCTCTTGAATGCTCCCAACAAACCTCAGAATGCTTCGTGTTTCCCCTTAGACTCAAATGTTGCAGAATTGTCTGACATGACATACTCATGAGAATCAGAGATGTGCTTAAAGCTTTGTCTGTGTGTCTGTTTTTACTTTGTTTTTTCTCAATTGTCAGTAATGACTATTATCATTAAAAATACAGAACTATAGAAAACAGAAATACATGAAGTGACATTTTAATGTTTATATTTGTAGACTGATTTTTTTAAAAAAAATCCTGCTTTATGAGAAACATTTTGTTATCTCTAATTTTATTTGACTTATAATGACTACAAAGGACTTCTCTGTTCCTACTATACTGTACTGTAAACTCTGAAGTTGTACCTTCTTAAGTACCCAGTACCAATTGGGTGTACTTAAGTGGGAATATGTAGTCCAGATGAGTCATGTTGCTTGCATAGTGGTTTTAAAGGGTAAACTTACTGACTAACCTGGATGATATGTAGTGATAAAAGTTGGAACTTTAGAGGAAAACCTTACAAAGATACAAAATCTGCTGCATAAAAGCAAGAAATTATAGCTCTTTTCAATGAGTAAGGAGATTAAAACTCTAACCCCCCCTTTTGTGTGTGTGTGTGTGTTTGTGTGTGTGTGTAAAGGGAGGGAGAGAAGGGTAATACAGAGCTGATCCCAAGGTATTGTGAAATTAGCTTGGTACACTAAATAATACTATATTTATCGCACTAATTAGTGAAAGAAATAAAAATTATTAATTTATTTATATTTGATAAATATTATCATAGTAAATATTTTATGCATTTTTAAACACAGCCACAAATATATGATCAAGCTCCCTCTTCCTAAGTATAATATGAACAAAATAAACTTTTATTTGTGTAATCATAGGAAAATTGTTCCTTGTTTCTGTAAAAAGATTTGAATACCTTTTTTCCACTCTCTTCAAGAACAGGAAAGTAGTTGTTTTGATTGTGAATTGCTAGACTTGATGAAGATCTGTCTGACTGAAAGGCTATTAGAATGAAATCTTTTCCTTGGAAAGTTAGGTCATTGGAAGTTTGTCATGTACATTCTCCTGATAGATGATAAGTTCTCTCATGGCAGAGAATTGGAGAAACCATAGCTTTCCCATTTCATATGTAATTTGTTTGTTTACTTAGGTGCCTAGAAGCTTGCCTTATTTTGCCGTAGAATTTGGCCTTCAGGGGGGATTTGCCCACGTCATTGAAGATCAACACAAATTTCCTCGTTACTTTGGAAAGGTATACTCAGAATTTGATAAAACACTGAAGTTTTGTGGTTTTGTTAATATTTTCACAAAAGTATGAAAGAATATTAAGTTTGAACACAATATACAATAATTTGTTGAGTTGTTCTCTATACAAGTTTGAGAGAGAGGGGTGGGGTTTAAGAGGTAACAATAAAAATATACCAGAATATTCATGATCACGTCAGAGATATTATTTTGACAGTGTTCTCAGTCTTAATAACTATAATGCTTTTCTGACTTTGAAATCAGACAGCTTTGTCCTGAAAAATTGTGATATTTATTAAGGGCTTGCAGTGTGCCTATCTACTGTCCAAGCAATCATCTGGTACTCACAGTAACTCTCTTGTCTAGATTTTGATCTAAATTTTGTTGTACAGATTAGAAAACTATAAATTGCAGAGAGGTTGTGTAACTTGTCTAGGGTTATGTGCTATATGAGAGAACCCAGGTACCCTAGGTTATGGTTATTGGAGAGAATAAAAAATAGTTTCAGCTCTTCATTTATAGTTAAAGTATAATCCAGAACAAATAAATGACCCATTTCACACAGAAAAGTTCTGGGTACATATGAAAGAAAATCCCAGTCATTTGACTGCCAGTAGTTTCTTTCAGGGAAGAAAAAAAATGCGTTTTTAAGAGTATATTCCTTAAATTAGAGATCTACTTAACTACGTATCTAAAGTCTTGTCCAGGAACTGGAATGGAATTAATGAGCCATTTCAAATTGGCAAAATGAATCTGGGCCTAACAGGCCTTCTCATATCACTTCTGTGTGTCTGTGCATCTAGAGAGAGGGTTATTGATAACTCTTCTGAGAGTTCATAATTGCCCACCCTGCTTCCTCCTCTGCCCTACTCTCATCTGCATAAGATAATCTACAGTGAATTGGGATGTGCCAAGAAGAAACAGAGCTCCATTGGTTTGGATCTGGAACTGCTGTCCTTAATGAGTACCCAGATTCTAAAATCACATTCATTTTTGAATTATTGCTTATAGATTCTCACATGACCCAACCGGATCTTGAATTTACCACATAGCTGAATATGTCCTTGCAATCCTGATCATCCTCCCTGCACCTCCTGATGTGAGTTTCCAGGAGTGTACCATCATGCCTGTTTTTATATATAGTCTTAGGCATCAAACCCACAGCTTCATGCATATCAGGCACACGCTCTACTACTTGACCTACCAACTGAGTTCTAGCCCATCCCTTGTTTGAGAGGTTTGCAGAATTTTTTTCTACAGAATTAACAAAACAAAAACCAAAACAACAACAAAGAATAACTTTGTTTACACTGCTCTGAAAAATTCTGTTGTTGTTCCCTAGAGATTTTTTAACTGCTCTTTAGCTTTGGATTTAGAGCTCTCAAATCATAGTTTTACAGATTGTTTTCTAGAGGAAAGGACACCATTCACCCATTGTTTTACTTTTTCAATTTTCATTGGGTGAATTGTCTCCCCTTCAAATATTACTCATGCATTGGGGTTTTAAGATTGAATAGGCAATTTCCCCATGCCTCAGAGCATCCTTGTCATGAACTACTTTCTATCCTCCTTTGACTTGCTTCCCGAGAAATTATTCAGAGAACAATGGAAAATAGTCTCTTTTGCAGTAAGAGAATGAGAACTTATCTTGCACTGTCAAATAATACAGCAGTGGTCTAGAGACAGTGTCAGACAGACACATGAACTACCCTTTCTCAGACTGTACGGTTTAAATGGCAGGATGCCAGGAAACTTTTGGACTAAATCTGAATTTGTCCAGTCTCTCCTGAGGTCATAAGCAGAGTACTTTCTTAGTGATGGGTGGTTCCCTTTTATGATTTAGCCAACAAGTAGGACATTCATTTGTTTGTTTTAAATGTCCTCTGGTCTTTTCCACCTCCCTTTTCCAACCATATAACTGAGACTTTATTATTCTGGTTCTCACAATATCTCCACATTTTCTTATGAGCTCTCTGTAGACATATTTATCTTTTTGAGCAAGGAAATTAAGTTTCACTTTCTTTATCCTTCTTGCTACCATTAGATAGATATACTAATGAGCAACCAAGCAGACAAATTGCTTCAAAAGAGATACCACAAGTACTCTCAGAATCACAGAATTTCTAGTTAAGATTGTAAATAAGGTTTTTTGCTTGAAACTAATATGTAATGTGTGTACATTGTCACAAAGAACTACTTAATAATATGTTTAATAGCAGAATTAATGAGTAGTTCCATTCTTGATTGCATTGTTTGTACATGTATACTTTCATATTTTTCTTACTCTTTAAAAGGAAATCATTGGTGGTATGCTGGATCTAGAGCCCAGGCTGTGGAGGAAGGGCATCAGAGAAAGCTTTGAGGACCAGAGGAAGAAAGCATTGCAGTTTGCTCAATGGTGGAAACCATTTGATGTCACCAAAAGTAAAAGCTGTTAAGTGTACCCTGCATGTATCGTTTCCTCTGCTGAGCCCATTCAGTTTATATCTATTATATTTACAAGCAACTTTGCCTTGATCCTTAAGGAAAGCAGCAGCAGCTGGCTACTCTAGTCACTGACATCCATGTTAGGTCAAACTGTTTTCTTCCTCATGGGAACTTAGTTTGAGTGATAGTGGAATAAGAACAGATGTATCAGGATTATTGGTACATGTTCCTTTCTGTATCTAACTTCTAGCTGTTCCAATTGTTTGCTTACCCTAGAGAAGGACATATCTCCAGAGGTCTAACAAGACTTCAGTGGAAAGTGGGTCTGCTTCCAGGTAGAGTCTGGTAGCTTCTTTTGTGCATATTCTGAACTAACAGGGTTGTTTTCATAGTTTTATTAAAGGGTTCTTTTTCCTTTTGTTTAATAGTAGTGTATAATATCATCTTTGTTAAAGAAAATGATTAAAGAATTAAATAATAATGAAATATACATAAATGAAAATGTGTTTTTATTTCTGGACCTTAAAATAATTTGAATTTTGGTAATCCAAATATAATTGTCTTAAATAGCACAATTCTTAGTTGTTTGGGCTTTGTGTAAAGTTAAATTCTGTAGCCAAATCACTGAACTGGGTTTTTAATATTGTCACAAATGTCAAATAATGTAAATATCCAGGAAATGTTCTTAATAAAAACGCTTAAGTTTTATTGTTCTCAACATCTGATCTTGAGAAAACCTTGTGTTTATAAAGTATGTGTTGTAGTAAGCCTTTTTAAAACATGTTTTCAAAAAATCAAGCTGTGATATTTTATTATAAAATGTTAGTGCCTGGAATAAGAGTGAAGTTAATTCTAGAGTTACTCACTATGCATTTATTTTGATGTCAAACTGTCACTTTTTCCATGTATGTTCCTTGTATGTTAAAAGACAGCTGTTTTTGTTCCTTTCTAATTTTCCAAATAATGATAAAGCTTACTGGTTTTAATTTTCAGTACTTAATACATCTAAGTGTGTATATATATAAATATATATAGTGTATTATATATAATAAACAGACAGTATGATTGTGTTTTCAAGCTATTAGCTTTGTCTCAAGTTTTAAAAGAATCTAAAACTTTCATTTTTATAATTAGTGAGTTAAAACACTTGTTAATATAGTGCTGTTATGTTGATAGTTCAAAACCTATGAATACTCCTGCCTTAAATTCTACTGTATTTGTAGTATGTGCATTCCAAATGAACTCTTCTTTTTGTCTTGGCTCCAGTTACTTCTTGATGTACAGTCAATGTCGCTAAACCTCAGTGGCTTGAAATAATAACTTATCTTGTACCTTATGGTTGGGACTTTTAGAGATTTGCCTTTTCCTTATGATGTCTAGGTCCTCGGCCAAAGTGGCTCAAACATCTGGAGATGAGTTGTTTGTTGAGGGCTTCTGTTCTTTATACTGCAAATGAGGGCTCTGAAATGTTCTATGTTGCTTTGTCACTTACATGTCTTGTCTGGACTGGGGAACAATTGGGGATCTTTTGGTATCATTTTCTCTATACATGATACCTTCAGAATAGTTGGATTTCTTTTCTTCCTTAAAACTCTCCCAGAGAAACTATTACACAGGAAATCTTTAAGAAGGGGGATGTGCCAGTCCCCAAGGCAGAGACCAGATAGATATTGATACAACTTGATATTTCTGTATTATGCTTGTCAAAATTGACTTAGAGCCTACCTACATTTAAGAAGAGGAGTAGGGCCGAGCATGGTATTGCAAGTCTTTAATCCCAACATTTGGGAGGCAGGCAGGCAGATCTCTGTGAGTCCAAGGCCAGCCTAGTATATGTAGTGACAGGCAGGACTACAGAGAGACTCAGTCTCAAAAAACCAAAACCAAACAAGCAAAACAAATGACAAAAAAGGTGGTGAGTGTCATAATCTTGCCTTTGATAGAAGAAATGTGAAATATTTGGCCATTTTTATTTCACTTCCTCTTTATCTACAAATTTACTTTTCTTTCCTGTAAAACAGGTATGTTCAAATCCTCATAAGGAAACCTCATTGCAGTGGGGTTTTAGGTTTTGAATTATGCTTCAGGATCTCACCTAAAGCAAGATGGAGATAAAAAGCTATTGAGGTGTTTTTCCATTCCATCTGAAGACCTGTATACTTAATTACCTGCACTCTTCCCACACACATATGCTTTTAAATCTACAGCACTGAGAGAAGTATACATTAATTTACAAGACACAGCCATCAAACAGGAAGGAAGGCAATCGGGAGAAATGTTGTCAGTCCATATTCTCTAGTGAGTTTGAAATTAAATCGGGCATGTTGTTTTTCTATGTTAGAGCCTCAGTCTGCTCTTTCCTCTGTTCTTGGTGCTCTCCATGTACCTGAGTTGACTTTTTTGCATAAGAAATTGTTCAAGGATTATACGTGGAGACAAAATAGAATGACCATGTTGCCCTCCTGCCTAAAATCATCAACAAACAACATAAACCATGATTTCCAGGTAAGGAGAATCAGAATTATGGAACAGAGTTTGGTGATCATTGAGAGATAGGAAGTAATGAGAAGGCTTCTCTAGGTTGTGTCCTATCACTTTGAGTATGCCCATAAGGTGGGGGATCTAGGATGAGCCTGCTGTGTTTTTCAGCTTGTATATGAGGAGGCTTTCTTTGGCTAAAGTTTAACCTACCTTGGAGTTAGCAGTATTATGTTTTATTTGCTAGAATGTAAAAATGTGTGCTTGACTGGGGTTGGGGAGACAGAATGTTAGCACACAGTGTGGAATAATAGCTGCGGTAGTTTAGAATTACTGCTTCAAGTCTGAGTGCTGATCTAGTTTTGAGAAACATAGCTTAGAAGAGGTAAAGGTATCAAACTGTTTCCAAGAAACTTAATTGCAGTGTAGAACAAAGCTAAAAAGTAAAAGCAAAAAAATTCCATTCATCAGAAGATGTTGAGATGCCCAGAGTCAAAAACAAAACAACAACAACAAAAAGCCGTGCAAAGCACCAAAATGGCAGCTGCTTGGATAAATGTGTTTTTCCCCTTATAGGGTTACTATATGAGCAAAAATAATGAGAAATTTATCTAAAAGTAAAATCACAAATAGTAGTGAAGATGTGTGAAGTGAAGTTTAAAGAAGTGTGCACTGTTGTGAGATTGTTGCTCTTTTATAGAAGTGTTAATAACTTAAATATAGACTTTGGTAAGTTAGAAGTTCATAAATATAATTTCTAAAGAAGACCTTAATATTAATAGAAAAATATAGTTGAAAGAGGCAATAAAGAAGATAAGATAAATATATCAGAAAGAATATAAAGCATAGTGCAAGTAGGACAAATAAAAAAACAGATTTAAATTTTCACATACCAATAATAAATTTCTCTTTTTGTGTAGCAAATTTTCATGAGGCTAGATGCTTAACAGCAACGTTTTACATGCTTTCTTAGCATCTGTGCCGGGATATCAGGCAAATTTAATCAAGGTCGTGATCATTGCTAGGCAGGACAGAGTCTTTCTCTGGAGACTGCCCTCGGTAAAGATCTACTTCCTCACTTATGTGGTTGTTTTCTACAGTTGTATCCTTTCAAACAGTAGGATAGCTTCATGTGTTTTCTGTGCTGTTGACCATTTACTATATATTGGCATTAACAGTTCTTCATTTTGTTTCCCAACATGACTGGTTGCTTCTTCATACCCAATTCAGTATCTGAGGGATCTGATAAATGACTACCATAGTAAGGTATTAAGATAATCACATAATGACTTGAACAAAATCATATATACATCCTATCACCACTGCTATGTCATATTGATTGGAAGCAAACCACAAATCTTCCCTAAACCCAAAGAGTCTGTATACACCGTAACCAGCAAGTATCAATCCCTGTGAGGCAAGAAAGAAATCCTGTTCAACATCACTCAGCTGTTATTGGTTCAAACTTTGAGAGAAAAGTTTCCTGATGATAGTTAATTGCATGTGTACAACAAAGGCATGAGTACATTGAAACTTGTAAATTACAGGTGACATCTTCCATAAATATAGACACTTTTGGATAATACTGTTTTAAAGTGTGTTACTTTTGTTTATGTTGCATTTATTTAACTCTGTGAAGCTGCATTCTTTGCCTGTCTAAACCACCTGGTGAAGCATGAGAGATGATTAGATAGGGCCGGTAGGCAGAGTAGATAAATATGAGGAGAAATCTGAGAGAACGGGATCTGAGGATTGGGAAATGAGAAAGGAAGGAGGTGGACTTACGGTGCCAGCCACACAGCTACACAGCTACATAGCCAGACACCGAGTAAGAAGGAAAGAAAAAATACACAAGAATAGAAGAAGAGAAAAGCCTTGGGGCCAAAGATAGATGGGATAATTTAAGAAGAGCTAGCAAGACACAAGCCAAGCTAAGACTGGGCATTCATAAGTAAGAATAAGCCTCTGTATGTGATTTATTGGGAGCTAGATGGCAGCCCCTACCCCCCAAAAAGCCAGAGTAAAAGCAAAAATATTGCTCTACAAGCACAGAAAATGTTGGTAAGGTTGGGGATTTTATTAATGAAGAAAAATCTATAAAAGTTAGTTTTGAAAACTAGCAAGTTTTCCTTGGTGAGAGGCCTCAGCTAATATCTTAAAGCTATTTTTAAACCTGTGGTTGGCATTTTTTTTTGACAGTTGTTAAGACCATTGTAGTTTTAGGTAAGACTGACTTTTCACTGGGACAGTTGTTTGTAATATGAGCTTTTTCTTTCCATTGCTTCTCAGCTCTCTTGTAGATGGGAAGGGCAAAAACTCCTATTCAATTCTACATATGCAAAGACAATAAAAATTACAGGTGTTTTTATTCTATTCATTAAAAATAATGACTACAAATCAAATATATACTTTGAGCATATTAGGATTTGTGTGTTAGACACGAGTACTGAAGACTTTATCCTATAACCTGAGAAATTATAACATAATCTTTTCCTCCCAATTTCTTTATGATGATACAACTATTATAAAATTTTCCTATTTGTAGAACCATGATTACAGTTTGGTACCCCTTCTTTGCCAATAACATTCCTGGACATGCTTCTGCATCCTTGTTGACTGTCTCTTTCCATGAACTTCATTTGTTTCTAAAAATCCACCAAATCTCTTTTATACTTTTTCAGTTTGCTTTATTCACTTTATGTTCTATGCACTTTGACATCTGGTATTCATTTCCTTCTTTGCCATTGTCACATACAGGAAATGATCCCCACAATTTTATTTGGAAGATTTTGATTTGATTTCAGTGTCAAGTTGGTAACATCTATTATAGATTCATCTTGAGAAGCTGTCTATAATATCTGCCAACAAGATCTCTTGTTAATAATCCTGACAAGTATATGCCTAATTGGAACAGTGCTAAGGAAATTAACCTGGAAGTACATATGAAGAATTTGGAGTGGTTAGTGTTAATTGTCTAATTGATAGGATCTGGAATCACCTAGGAGATAAACCTTTAGGCACACCTGTTAAGAATTTTCCAACTTCTGTGGATTACATTGACTAAAACAATTGAGGAGGAAGATGTACACTAACATACAGTGGCACCATTCCCTATGCTAAAGACTTGGACTGTATGAAATGAACACTAGCTAAGCACAAGCATTCATTGCTTTCTGTTTCTTGAATAATAATGAAATGTAACCAACTTCCTCAAGCTCCTTATTCTGGCCAGTCTATGTCAACTTGACACACAAACTGGAGTTATTTGAAAGGAGGGAACCTTAATTGAGAAAATGCCTACATAAATTTCTGCTGTAAGGAATTTTCTTAATTTGTTATTAAGAATTATTAAGACACTTTAAAAAACATTCTTAAATCTGCTTTTAAATAAATAAATTATTATTATTGATGGGGGAGCCCAGCCCACTGTGGGTGGTTCCATTGCTGGACTGGTGGTTCTGGGTTCCATAAGACAGCAGGCTAAGAAATCCATAGGAAGTAAGCCAGAAAGTAGTGCTCCTCCATTGCCTGTCTCCAGGTTCCTGCACTGTTTGAATTCCTGTCGTGACATCCTTCAGTGATGAATAGTGATTTGAAAGTGTAAGCCAAATAAGCCCTTTCCTCCCCAATTTGTTTTTGATCATATTTTGTTGCAACAATAAAAGCCCTGAGACCTCTGCTGCCTTGACTTCCCATCAAGATGTGCTGGGTGTCGTCTTTAGGGTTTCAATTCCTTTAAGGAAACACTATGGCCCAAAAGCAAGTTGGAGAGAAAAAGGGTTTATATTTGGCTTACACTTCATCAGAGAAAGTAAGGACAGGAATGATAGTTGTGGTTTTTGTTTTATGGTTTTTTTGGGGGGAGGGGTTTGGGTGTTTTTTTTTTACTTTTTTGAGAGCCTGCCACCCAGCTCCCAAAAAAATTCACATGGAGTCTTATTCTTTCTTATGAATGCCCAGCCTTAGCTTGATTTATTTCTAGCCAGATTTTTTAAAAAATTATCACATCTACTTTTTACTTCTTGGCTTCTATCTTTATCCTATATACCTTTCTTTACCTACAATCTGTCCTGCCTGCAAAATGTGCTAGGGCAGTGGTGACTCAGAACTTGAGCGAGTGGCCAACCAATGTTTGGTTTAACTTGATGGGGTTTGGTTTAACAAGAGGGAGCCCATGTCCCACACTGCCCAGCTGACCAAGAACTAGAATTGGAAAGCTCGGGAACCTAGGGTTGAATCAATTATAACTGGCATTATTACTAATGATATTCTGCTATATTCATGGATCAATGCCTTGTCCAGTTGTCATCAGAGAGGCTTCCTCCAACAGCAGAGAGGAGTGGGTACAGAGATCCACAGTCAGACATTATGTAGAGAGTTTAAATTGGTCTCCATTAGGCCCCTCCCCTGGGAAACACCACTGAAGAGAGGGAGGAAAAATGGTAGGAGTCAGAGAGGAGGGAAGACACTGGGAGTCCACTGAATCAACTAAGCAGGGCTCATGTGGGCTCAGAGAGACTGCACTGGCCAGTTGAGTGTCTGCATGCTCCTCTGTGTATGTGTTATAACTGTTACCTTGATGCTTTTGTGGGACTCCTAACAGTGAGAACAGGTATGTTCATAATTAACGAGGTCCATGATATTCCAGAATAAAGGATAACAAGAATTTATTTTGGGGAAAAACTCACAATACGGGTAGAGAACTGCAGTACTCTGTTGGTGCTGGAAGCTGTGAACAGAACTCTGACCACCACCCAAGAGAGCAAGCACTCTTGTCTTCACTTATCAGTCCACACATAGTACCTTAGGCCATGCCCTAATGGCCTAGTACCCAAAATGTTAAATTGGCTGATTGAATTCCTACAACACCTTTCTCTTTTGTCTAAATAAGGGTTCTAAGCCTAATACAAAACTGTATACAATAAGAATAAATAGCAAGTATTGTCCAGGAAAAAGAAAAGGCAAAAGCATACACAAAAATAGAACTACAACCAACATGAACAACATTTAGCAAGAAACACATGCTAAATGTCCAATCTAAGGTAGTTTGTAAATAACAGATTGTAAATGCTAAAAATATTTTAACTAAGTTATGAGAGGAAAGTAATTATGACTGTCTAGTCTACAACCCCATCAAAGACCTGAGAAGGAAAAATAATATTACATGAGTAAGCAGGAAGTGCAAGAAAGTGACTCCCAAAAGGTGCAAAAAAATGAGAGGCAGCTGACTACCTGGGCAGTCACCCAAAGTCTCATTTATAATGTTGGAGCAGCCAACATTGGCTAAGTCCTAAAGTATCTGATAGACCATTTTCTGAGACAAGAAAATTAAAAAGACTGTCCTACACTGTCCTATCTTTGCAAGGTTCAGCAGTCCTTTTTGCTTGTATCCTGCTGGTCCTGTTTTGACAGTGCGCATATTGTCAGTAGTTGAGGCAAGGGCAATTCTTTACCCAAAGACCAGTTTTGCCAAGAAAAAAACAAGCTCCAAGTGGAGTGTCTTTGGTCCCCAACATTTCCTTGGGAAAAGACTGGTGCTGCCAGGAGCAATCGTGTCTCATATCAACTGAATCTTGAGTTATTTAAATGCCATATTCTACAATTCTTTGAAGTGTTTGAAGATCACCTATCTACACAGAGTACAATCTCTGTTCTTCTGGAGAACCTGACTAGCCTAACTATAAGTATGACAAGCACAGGTGAATATTGACATGTAATTCTTTTTTAAATTAAATATTTTGAAAAAATATCAATCCAGATTTGCACTCCCTCCACTCCCCCCAATCCATCCACATGCCCTTCCACCCCACCACCATCTAATCCTCAGAGAGGGTAAGGCACATTGCATTGTGGAAGATCCAAGGCCCTCCCTACTGTATCTAGCAAAGAGAATTTGATCCCAAAAGGCTACCACATGCAGTAGGTATAAATCCTGGTGCCACTGCCAATGCCCCATCTCAGTCTACCCCAGCCATACAAGTGTCAACCACATTCAGAGGAACTAGTAGGTCCTATGCTTGTTTCTTCCCAGTCCAGCAGGAGTTGGTGAGCTCCCATTAGCTCAGGTTGACTATTTCAGTGGGTGAACCCATCATGGTCTTGACCTCCTTGCTTATATTCTCATTCCTTCCACTCTTCAACTGGACTTTGGGAGCTCAGTCCAGTGCTCCAATGTGGGTTTCTGCCTCTGCCTCCATCAGTTTCTGGGTGAAGACTATGGAGATATTTAAGATAATCATCAGGCTGACAACAGGGCAAGTCAAGATTGGGCCCCCTCTATTGCCCAGGGTCCTAGGTGGGGTCATCCTTTGGGATTACTGGGAATTTCTCTAGTGATGGAGGAGGGTTATCTGTCTATGTGTTACTTTCATTGGTTAATAA
>LOJH01036105.1:645-15594 GCA_001685095.1 Ellobius talpinus | reverse complement strand
GGAGAGAGAGAGGAGAGGGAGAGAGGGAGAGAGGAGAGAGAGAGGGAGAGGGGGGGAGAGAGAGAAGAGAAGGAGAGAGAAGAGAGGGAGAGAGAAGAGAGGGAGAGGGAGGGGGGAGAGAGAGAAGAGAGAGAGGGAGAGGGGGAGAGGGAGAGGCTACAGAAATGCTTCCCCATCCTACTTTACTTATCGTCCGTAAACACTCCTTTCTCTACCACTCCCAAATCCTCCATTTGTAGCTAGAGAAAAAAAATCTTGAGACTGGGGATGTTGAGCTCTCTAAATTCTGCATCTTGTTTGCCTGCAGAAGTGACCTCCCCATCCCTAGAGGCAGGTGACATCCTGAGCCATTAAAATTCTCCCCAGAGATAGTTGCCTAGCAAGACAATGCTGATTTTTCAGGACTCACGCCTACCTGCTTCTAGACCTATAACTAATGTGTGCAGGCCTATAAAGTGAGGTATAATTGTGGTCTAGAAGGCGGTGCACTGTACCACAGGAGAGCTACTGAAGTATTCTAATAGTACTAGCAGGACTAGTTATGGCTCATATCTATTATCTCAGTGGAGACTGAGGCAGGAGGATCACTACAAGTGAGTCTAGCCAGTTATGCATAATACAAGATCATTCTGGCTTACAGTGTGAGATATTGTCTTAAAGATAACAATAACAACAACACATTAGTAAAATAATAGTATAAGCAGAAATCTGGGAAAGATGTATGGGAATGGGTAGTAAAGATGCAGAATTATAGACTGAATGTCGAAGCACTTGAGAGGCAGAGGCAGGCAGATCTCTAAGTTCCAGTACAGCCATGGATACATAGTAAGACCCTGTTTCGAAACAGAAACAACAAAACCTGGGGCTAGAGAGATGGCTCAGTAGTTAGGAGCATTGAATGACCGTCTGTCCAGAGGACTCAGTTTCAGTTCCCAGTACCCACATGGTGGCTCACAACTGTCTGTACTGCAATTCCTGGGGATCTGTTGCTCTCTTCTGGCCTCTGGCACCAAGTATGCATGTGATGGTGAAGCACGTATACATAAAATAAAAATTCTAAAAACCTACTTACACTAGCAAAGCTTGAGAAGCCATACCTTTCAAAAGGCCCCAGCATTTCTGAAGAGCTTTCTTGACTGCAGGTTAGACATTATAGTGGCGATAGTGTCTCACTTGAAAAGCTAAAAAATAAAAATGGATCCTGGAGTGGCAGAGGCCAAATGGAGACATTCATCAGAAGCATGATGAATGTAGATATGGTAATAACATAGACTACAATCAGAAAACTGAGTCTATGAAGGTTTATGATATTCATAGTAGAGCTACAAGTGAAATAGGAAGCCTACTAAATTAAATTTTTGATCTAAGTAGAAGTCTTTCAGCTCAATAAAAGTCTAACTTTAATCTTAAGAACAGAGAACTGTGGCCCCTCTATCAGTGCTCAGACATTTATCCTTTCTGAAGATGGTCTTTGACTCAACTTCCCATCCGTTTCTCTCACCTTAAATCCATCCTTTACTCTAGTTGCAATAACTACTGTATCACATGACAAAATTCATTCCCCCTAGGCTCAGTGCAGACAAGACCTTTCTGAACATTGAGTATCTCTGCCTCACTGTTAAGGCCCTTTTTGGCATTGACAGTAGTG
Source organism: Ellobius talpinus (assembly GCA_001685095.1). Taxonomy (NCBI): domain Eukaryota; kingdom Metazoa; phylum Chordata; class Mammalia; order Rodentia; family Cricetidae; genus Ellobius; species Ellobius talpinus. The sequence continues at coordinate 13,946 of LOJH01036105.1, read as the reverse complement.
TGGATACCCGTCTTCCTCTTCCAGCACCCACATGGCTCACAGTTGCAGCTGTTTGTAACTCCAGCTCCAGGGAGTCTGGCACCTTCACACCAACACACATACAATAAAGTTCTAAAAAATAACTGGTGGGATACATTTTTATAACCACAGAAGCTAATTAGGTTCCTACCCAAGCACACTAAAAATATCTAACATTATGCTGGGTGGTGGGGGCGCCTGCCTTTAATCCCAGCATTTGGGAGGCAGAAGCAGGCAGATCTCTGTGAGTTTGAGGTCAGCCTGGTCTACAAGAGCTAGTCCCAGGATAGGCTCCAAAACTACAGAGAAACTCTGTCTCAAAAAAAAGGGACCATTATTTACTATGATTTATATTATGTTCTATGTGTTACTAGCTAGTTACTTTGAATGTAGAATTGTATTTGATTCTCATAACCTTACAGGTTAAATGTCTGAATTTTGCATGCACCCACTAATTGGTTGTCAAATGCAAAATGCACAAGAACAATAACTTGATTTTCAAAAATTCATTTGTTTCCCATGTTTATAAATTATACTTTCTGGAACATAAGAGGCATCCAGCATATGTCATACATGAACAAATAAATATATACAAACTTGAAAACAGATTGTTTTCCTTTATTTTATTTTATTTTTTTCGTTTTTTGAGACAGGGTTTCTCAGTAGCTATGGAGCCTGTCCTGGAACTTGCTTTGTAGACCAGGCTGGTCTCAGATTCACAGAGATCCACCTACCTCTGCCTCCCGAGTGTTGGGATTAAAGGCGTGTGCCACCACTGCCCAGCCTGGTTTTCTTTTTTTAACCTATGGATGAAGAATATGAATATTTAAAGTGTCCTAAGATTTGTGGAAAAAATAACATAAGAAAAGGTTAACTATTTTGAAGTTGTTAATAATCTTCTGATTTGTTTCTTGGGAAGAATGGCAGTAGACTATGGTAGCTGTAGAGTGGAAATCTTTTTTGTTTTGGCTTTTCGAGACAGGGTTTCTCTAGCTTTGGAGCAAAAATTTTTTTAAAAAAATGTATTACATTAGCTGGGTGGTGGTGGCGCAGGCCTTTAATCCCAGCACTCAGGAGGTAGAGGCAGGTGAGTTCAAGGCCAGGCTCATCTACAAGAGCTAGTTCCAGGACAGCTAGGACTGTTACCAGGGAAACCCTGTCTTGAAAAACAAAACAAAAAACCAAAAAAAAAGTATTACATTGGAAGATAGAGACAGGTGGATCCCTAGAGTTCAACGTTAGCCTGGTCTACCTAGCAAGTTCCAGGTCAACTGGGAATACACAGTGAAACCCTGTGTAAAAGAAAAAAAATACGCATGTGTGTCAGAGAACAACTTTCAGAAGTTGGTCCTCCTTTTCTGCCATGTGGTGCCAAGACTGAAGACACATCATTAGACTTGGCAGCAGATACCTTTACCTGCTGAACCATCACTAGCCCTATTAACAAAAAGAAACATTGATTAGTTGACTGACTGATTGATGGGGTTATGCTGTCAGAGTGTTGTGCCCAGATTACGACCCCCAGAGAGGCCCGGACTGTATAATAAACAAAGCAAGGTTTATGTAGTGTAATACAAACTAGTTTGGAACCCATCTCTAATCCCCACTGCAGTGAGGTAGAGAGGAATTCTAGCTTCTCTGTGGGGTAAGCTTTTAAAGGTGTAACTACAAAGAGCCTTTGAAAGCTGCTTTGGCAGGGGCGCAAGGTCTTTTGCTCTGTTCATCCTGCTGCGTCGGCTAGTTCTTTGTTCCTGGGTCAGGCCATCTTTATCAGCCTGTACCAGGCATAATCTCTCAGGTGAGAGGGGGAGGCCACTATCTTCCTGGGAGCAAGCTAGTCTGGGTTTCTATTTTTAAAACATTCTGCTAGGAAATTCCTTCTCGTCCCTTTGAGAATAAGGGGTTGGGGTTGGGGGTCTCACAAGAGAACAACATGTAAGAGCTTCTTTCCTTCCAGACTCAGGTCATCAGGCATGGAGTGATCTCTTTACCAGCTTCTCTATCCTCCATTTTTAACTTTTTGAGAAACTATACTGATTTTTGCAATGACTGCACAATTTTGCATTCCCATCAACAGTGAATAAGGGTTTTCCTTTTTTATATCTTCACCAGCATTTGTTCGCATTTATTTTCTTGATGCCAGCCATTCTAAATGGAGAGTGAATCTCAAGTACTTTTGTATTTCCCTAATGGCTAAGAACGTTGATCACTTTAAAAACATTTATTGGAAATTTGAGGACTGTCTTGCTCAGTTTATTAGCCCATTTATTGATTGGAAGATTTTTTTGGGGGGTTAACTTTTCCAGTTCTGCATTTATTCTAGATATTAACTCCCCTCCTGAAGTATAGCTGGCAAAGACCCCCCGATTCTATAGGCTGTTTCTTCTCTCTGTTGAGAGTTTACTTTGCTGTGTGCTCTTTGACTTCATGTAATCCTATTTGTCAGTTCTTGTGATTATTTCCAGCGGAGAACTGCTGAGAAAGTCTTCTCAGAAACTATTCACATAAGCAAGGGGATTTGCATAAACTAGGAAATGGAATCAGCCTAGATGTCCATCAGCACATGAATGCATTAAATAAATGTGGTACATATACATAATGGATTCAGCTATAAAGAAAAATCAAATTCTCCGGCGGTGGTGGCACACCTCTTTAATTCCAGCACTTGGGAGGCGGAGGCAGATGGATCTCTTAAGTTCAAGATCAGCCTGGTCTACAGAGCAAGTCTCAGAACAGCCAGGGCTACAGAGAAACCCTGTCTTGAAAAACAAAACAAAAAACAAAATAAAAACAAACAAGAAAACACAAAGGAAAAACCAAATCATGACAGTTGGAGGAATGTAAGGAAATGAATCTTACTACTCTGTATGCTAATTTAAAAACTAAAAACATTTGACAATTGACAAGTGAAAATTTTGATCATTTGAATAAACATATATTGCCTCTAATTTTTTTCTACTTTTCAGTGTGTGAGCGTGTGTGCGTGCAAGTGCCCTTGGAGTCTAGAGTCATCAAACTCTGGAACTATAGCTGTTGTTAGTAACCCATTGTGGGTGCTAGGTCCTTGCAAGAACAGCACATGCTTGTTTGAGACAGGGTTTTTCTGTGTAGTCCTGGCTGTCTTGGATCTCACTTTGTAGACCAGACTGGCCTCAAATTCAGAGGTCTACCTGCATCTGCCCTCAAAGTGCTGCCACCACGCCCAACTGCAGTACAGGCTCTTAACTATTGATCTATCTCTCATACCTGTATCATCTTTAAATAAACATATTTTCAAATATATTTAGTTGTACTCACTTGGTAGGTGGCCTTTACTATTTGGTAGTTTTGAGAGCTAAGCTTCCTAAACCTATTTAAGAGCTTTGCCTTTTGGAATTCACTGGCAAAGGCAATTAATTCTGTGGAGAATCCACAAAAGAGCCAATTCGGTAAGGTAGGATAAAATTTCAATGGCTGTATTGATTTAGCTAAGTGTAATTATTTATTGTTTCACCTCAAAGTGGTTAGTCTTTGGTACAACTCAATTCTGGCCACCTGGAATTAGAACCAGACTCCATAGGGTTCCGATTTCAGCAACACCTGCACTTGACTGGCTCTCACGAATACTCTCAGAGCTCAGAAGAATTCTACACTTACTACTACTACAGTGTTAGTATAAGGATAGTAAATAGGGTGAGATGCAGAGGAAGGCAGGGAAAGGGTGATCACGGCTTCCGCTAAGCCTTCCTGTGTAACCAGAGTGTGTCAGTCTCCCAGTTTACCATGTGGGAAGCTCCATTTGTTAATTTTTTTAAGGGCCTTGATTTCCAAAATTGCTGGCCACAAGATTGGCCCCAGATCTTATTTCTACTAGAAAGCTGGGATGGTTCAAAGTGCTGACCCTCAAATCTTGTGGTTGTTTTCTGGTGAGCAGTTCCATTTTGGAAGCTAGTTAGGAACTTACAGCTTATTAAGCAAATTCCCATAGCTCAGGAAATTCCAAAGGCTTTTGAAGTTCTGTGCTAAGAACCAAGGACAAAGATCAGCTTATTTATAATACCACATTGTTTGACTTTACATGTTTTATAGAAGTTCATTTAAACCGCGAAACCTGGTTTATTGAAAGAAATGCCTATATTTATTTAGTTCATAGGCCATTTGAACAATAAATTGGCCTTTTACTTATTGGGCTTTGAGTAGACACAATGAAAGGTTAATGGTGAGTTATTTGCATCCAAGTCTCTAATTCTTGGGTGTGTGGAAGATCCCAGGAACACAGGAACATCTATGGTTTTAGGTACCCTGATTTGGAAGAATAGGATAGATGAATGAAAACTTTAGGAGTTTCTATGATGGGGCTGGAGAGATGGCTCAGTGGTTAAAAAAAAAGAAAAAAAAAGGAAAAAAAACTCTTGTTGAGGACCCAGGTTTGATTCCCAGCACACATATAGTAGCTTACCACCATCTGTAACTCCAATCCCAGGGGTTCGGATGCCTCTGCTCAGGCCCCATGGTCACCAGGTACACACATGGTGAATAAAAATACATTTAGACAAAACACTCATAAATTTAAAACCATAAATTTCTATAATATAAAACTATGTGCTAATGGAATCTGGTATATCTGTATCAGATTGAGGTAAGCCACCTTGATTCTCTTATCTACACTATGTTTATGGACAGACTTTTCTTTTTGCTATTTAGATATAAATCCCATTTATATTCATTTGAGAGGAGTGTTAGTATTTGCAGTGGGCTGGAGAGGAGATTCTGCCAATCTGCTTGATGCCACTCTGCCTCCCCAGAAAAACCAATGTCTTCAAATTGGGGTTGGACTTGGGATACAGTTCAGTTGGTAGAGTGCTTGATAGGTATACATAAAGACCTGGGTTAGATTCTGACACTGCATAAGTGGTTTATGACTAATCGTAGTACTTCAGAGGCAGAGGCAAGAATATCAGAAATTCAACATCATCTTTGGCTACAGTGAATTCAAGGCTGGCCTGGGATACATGAAACCCTATGTTGGGGGAAATGAAAAAAAGAATCTTTAATTTTTTTTTGTTGTTGTTGTCTGTAGCTCTGGCTTTCCTGGAACAGAGAACTGCCTGCCTCTGCCTCTGTCATTATGTGGACAGGTACTTCAGGAGGCCAGATGGCTTTAGATGCCCTAGAGCTGGAGTTAAAAGCTGATTGTTGAGAGTGATGGTGCTGGGAATTGAACTCTGGTCCCCCGGAAGAGCATAAAATACTCTTTAACAGTTGAGCCATCTCTCCAAATCTATTTTTTGACATTTGCTGAATCCTACATGCTCAGTAAAGTTTTAGGAAACAGTGTTTGAGAAACACTAAGCAGCTAACCAGAGGGAGTCAGAATAGAGACAAGGCAGGTACTGAACTGTTGACAACTGACCTCAAGGGTTCTTCCTTTTCTCAAGACAGGCTCTCTCTATATAGCCCTGGCTGTCCTAGAACTATGTAGACCAGGCTGGCCTCAGACTCAGAGAGGTTTGCCTGTCCCTGTCTCCTGAGTGTGAGTGCTAGGATTAAAGGTGTGCACCACTTTGACCAGCAGACCCAAGAGTTCTTAAGTAGCTAGAACTCAGTGAGAAGAGCTGGCAGAGGGGAAAAAATTTCTAAAAAAGCATTGTAAAGCAAATTTTACGAAGTTACAATAATAATAGTAACACACTAAAAATTATCATATAAAAACTCAGTGATATTATCTTTTTCCTTCCTCCTTTGTGGTGTTTGGGATCAAACACAGGGCTTGGCACCCAGGCCTACCAAATACAGTACTACCAAAAAGGGCACCTGTTGCAGCCATTGCAGTAAAGTGCTGGGGACTGAGGGCCTTGGGCCTACTAAGCAAATGTTCTACCACTGAACTTCACTCCTAGCACAACAGAACCTTTAAAAACCCAATGTTTTATCATTTGTAATTATGTTTATGTGTGGGAATGTGTGGAAGTGCAGGTGTCAATGGAGTACAGACGATGGGGTCAGAGCCCCTGGAGCTGGTATTTCAGGTAGTTGTGAGCTGCCCAACATGGGGTTCAAACTTGGGTCCTGTGGAAGAGCGGCAAGCCTGGCTAACCACTGAGCCATTGCCCTAGACCCTCAGGTAACCTTTAAAACAATATTTTGTGACAGAAAAATCACCAGAGTAGGAAAAAACAAGAAATGGTCATATTACTATGGACTATGAAAATATCACAGGGTGTAGTAAACATAAGCACAGGCCCAAAGTGGTATGCAAATTGAAGTGAGTGAGGCAGGTGGAAATAAATGGAAGAAAGACCTGGCGGGCTTTGACAAGGGGTTAGCAAAGAAAAGTTGGTCAGTGCTACATGAGCTGCTGCTGTCGAAGCCGCTGCCTGATCAGCAACCAGACCCAAAAAGATCTTGATACAGCACTAGCATCCTCCTTGCTGCTCAGACATGGCCACAACAGGGCCATTTCTCAGACTATGATTAGATGATCATGGCTGAGTATGTGTACATAGATGGGTCAACACCTTTCTTGTAGTGAAAAGCCTCAAGGTTAGAAACCTGGGAGGGAAAGGGCCAATCCCTAAAAATCTCATGTTAAGCATTATAGAGCTAAAAACGATGTAATATTAAATAGGTTGTTGATTAGTATAAATTCTAAAGGCTTATGAAAACCCAGAAAGTCAAAGGGCATTCATGCACACAAGTAGTATAGAAATGGTTTCCTTGAAAGATAAATCTTAGCCAGGCGGTGGTGGTGCACACCTTTAATCCCAGCACTCGGGAGGCAGAGGCAGGCAGATCTCTGTGAGTTCGAGGCCAGCCTGGTCTACAAGAACTAGTTTCAGAACAGGCTCCAAAGCTACAGAGAAACCCTGTCTCAAAAAATAGAAGAGAAAGATAAATCTTAATATACAGAATAAAGTCAAAGGATATTTTATTATTATTTTTAACCTTTCCCAAAGTTTGTAGTTGTACGTATGAATGTTTCTGATTCTGACCAGTAAAATTCCATTTTGATCCAAAATATCAGAATAATTGTATGATCAAGTCCAGCTTGATTATTATAAGTCACATAAACTAATACATTTTGAAAATGAAAATCTGTTTCTTTCATAGATGATGGACATTGATTTTTTCTAATGTTTACTCAACATTAGCTTAGAGTGAGACTCAAAATGTATTTTCCTTAAAAGGCTGGTCATAATTAATACTTAATCTAGGCAAATTACTTAATACTTTATTGATGGTCATATGAAACTCTACAATAAATAATGAGAAGAGTATGCAACAACCACTGGCCTTTGTTTGCCATACAGAAAACACACGTTAATTCCGGACCAAAACAATCCCACTGAAATACAAAAACTGATAAGGAAAAATTAAAAGATATGCAGTGACTATTTGGTGGCCAGTTATAACAAGCCAACAACCATCATGTATAATGGAAAGTGAAGGTCAGTTTTCATTTGCAGATAAAGGATGTCTTTGGTAGCTTAAAAAAATATAAACTCTGAAAAAGCTTGAGAATCATATATAAAAGCAGCTGTGGTCTCGAGAGGAAGGTTGAAAACCAGAAACCGTGATAGCACCACCAGCGAGCGCGGGGTTGGTCCTGACTCTCCAGTTCTCTTATCCTGTGCAGAATTCAGATTCAAAGTGCCATACAAATCATTAATAGTTATAAAAACTGGCCTTGAGCACAGGGTTCTGTGGAGTAGTCCTAAGCCCTAAGAGGCACCAATCGGTTACAAAGGCTGAGTAGCTATCCAGGTCACAAGTCCCGACGGTATAATAAATCCCTTGTTGCCTTGTCAACTTTTTGCTGGTAGTCTTCTAGTTTGTCAAGAATTTTCTGGGACAGCTGTAAGGAAAAGGAAGGAAGTCATTATACAGAATAGCTTGAAGAGGGAAGACTAGAGTATACCTATTGGAGATGTCAGGTGCTTTGCTTCCACTCAGTGCAGAAGTCTGTTCTGTGATGCTACAGTCAGACCTGGTCCTTCCCTGTTATATGTAACTAACATTCCTATTTTTGTAATGAATCACATTTTTGTGTTTGTAGAACTCAAACCCTTATGCACACGAGGCAATGGCTCTACTACTGGGCAACATCACCAATTTAGTTACACCACTATATATGTTTGTATGCGGCTTCCATGTGTCTGTATATGTATGTATTCATTTATTTATGAGGCAAGGTATTGTGTATCCTGCTTTTTTCCTCCCAAGTGCTAGCTCACCAGTTTTTTTGTTGTTCTGTTTTGAGACAAGGTCTCATTATACAGCCCTGGTTGGCCTACATCTCACTATGTAGACCAAGCTAGTCTTAATGCTCAGAGATACCCCCTGGGATGAAAGTTGTGCACCACAATGCCTTGCTTATGAAGATGTGAACTCATACTCATGATCCTCTGCCTCTTCTTCACCACATCCTACCATTGTGTTCTACCACAATAGGCCACACCATCATATTTTATTTTTCTCCCTTTTTTGAGTCAGGATCTCACTAAGATCTGGCTGTCCTAGAACTCATTCTGTCGACAAGGCTGTCCTCAGAGATCCGCCTGTCTCTGACTCCCGAGTGCTGGGATTGTTTTTACTAAAAGAATTACTAGCTCTTTTCTGGGAATGAGACCTCACATCTGATTTTTAAAAGATTTATTTATTTATTTATTTACTATGTATGCAGTGTTCTGGCTGCAGACCATAAAAGGGCACCATACCTCATTATGGATGGTTGCGAGCCACCATGTGGTTGCTGGGAATTGAACTCAGGACCTCTGGAAAAGCAGCTAGTGCTCTTAACTGCTGAGCCATCTCTCTAGCCCCCATTACATCTGATTTAACTGGTTCATTAGCTCCTTAGTAAAATACAGGACAAACATTTATTGTATTATTTTAAATTGATAGAGCCAACTGATAGTAACTAACTTTCAGGGCTATCTCATCTTCTTCCTGCTTAATCAACACCATAAAAACAGTTTAGGCCTGTTAATGGTGGCTCACACCTTTAATCCCAGCACTTGGGAGGTAGAGATAGGTAGATCTCTGTTGAGTTCGATGCCAGCCTAGCCAGAGCAAGTTCCAGAACTGCCAGCGCTGTTGTTTCACAGAGAAATCCTGTATGGAAAAAACCAAACAACTCCCCCAAACAAAACAAAACCCAAACAAATAAATAAACAAATGACCCCCCCAACCCCAAGAAACTAGGTTAGGTTTTGGTGCGGTGGCACATGCCTATATAGCCTGGTAGTTGGGAAGCTGAGGCTAGAAAATCATGAGTTTGGGAGCAGCTGGAGCATACACCTAACACATTCAAAAACAAAGGGGAAGTGCAACAAAAGAGCAAGGAACTCGTACTCCTACAGCCTTTCACTCAGTTTTGCTAAGATGCCAATTTCCTATGTACCTGGGCTGACCCTAAACTCAGGGTTTAGGGACTGATCAAGGGACTGATTTCTTGCCTTAGCTCTAGTAGCTAGGACTATAGGTGTATGCTACTGTAATAAGTTGTTTGCAACCCTATCTTGTGAGTTCTGATTGATAGGGTTGGGAAGACACTTTAGCAAACAAAAAAGTCATTTTTATAAGATCAAGAAAACAAATACTACTATTTTATGTATTTACCTTTTAGGGTAAGTTGTAGCTAGTATGGGTTCCAGAACACATTGTCATTTACAGATATCACGCAGGATACTGATAGTTGAATTGAATACAGTGATAACACTGTATTCAAGTATTATTCATCCTGGAGAACTGCCCTGCTAAGCACCTTTTAAGAAAGAACTGTAGGTCATTGTCTCTATGTAATTGAAGCCTAGATAATTCCTTCTTAAAACTTCTGAAATGGTTGTTTAGATTTTTTATTTAGAAAGGGAGTGAGGTACAGTACATTATGGGCAATAAGTGGCTTTTGTCCCCTCTCTTCTAGAGAACCGATAATCATGCCTTAAGATATGCCTGCCATTAGAACTTTGGTGAAGACAACTCAGAGGTTTACTTACTACAATGTTGTGACTGTTGGCACTGTTTTCTCCAAGAGCCTGGAGAAGCTGATCAATAGAGGAGTATGGGAGCCATACCATTGGGGCTGTTGCAGACAGTGGGAACTGAAAGAAAATGTCTATTACTAACATGACATCATTTCTTCTAAGTAGTTGCTTTTGCAGGATTCTATACATGAAACATTTTAACCCACCTGCACCACCGTTAAGAAATTGTATGGGGCTCGTGAGATGGTAAAGGCACTTGCCACCAAGCCTAAGTTACTGATTTCAATTCTTGGATCACATAGTGGAAAGAAAGACATGGATCCCCCAAGTTGTTCTCTGACTACCATGTGCAGTGTGGCATATGTGTGTATGCACACACAATAAGTAAGTGTAATAAGAAAAAGGAATTACATGTACATAACACACATACTTGAATTCCTCCCTTTTCTTTCAATTAAGTTAATATATTCTTTGCACTATCACTCATCTGATCTCTAAGAGTTCCAGGACAACCAGAGACCATATCTCAAAAACGCCAAAAAAAGAAAGAGTGCATATTATTTGTCCAGAGGATCTGAATTCGATTCCCAGAATCCTTATCAGGCAGTTCACAACTGCCTGTGACTCTAGCTCCAGAGAAGCCAATACCTCCGGCCGTCTCAGACACTCACAGGCAGGTGGTGCATACACATGATTAAAAATACATCCTTTTTCCTTCCTTTCCTCCCTCCCTCCCTACAGGTTTTCTCTGACTGTCCTGGAACTCTGTAGACCAGGCTGGTCTCGAACTCACAGAGATCCGCCTGCCTCTGCCTCCCAAGTGCTGGGATTAAAGGAGTGCACAACCACACCTGGCTAAAAATAAACCTTAAAAAAGAAAAGAAACTAGAGATCCCTAGAGTATCAATATTTCACTATATAACTATATACTTTATATCAATTTACTTTAAATACTCCCTTACTTATTACTTAGTGTGGTAATACACAATCAAAAGGAAATATTCATATGCATCTACCTCAATTCCAAAGTACTGATGTCCTTTCCCTAATACAGCATCCACATATTCGGAGACCAAATCGACAGCTTCTTCTAAAAGGTCATAGTTCAGGTACAGACGAAGCAACTCAGCAGCATCAACTTTCTGTAAAAAGCAACAATTATAAGCATGTCTACTCCCAGTTGAAATAGAACAGTGCTGCCTTCTAGAATGTTTTAGAAATTATGCAAGAAACCAAATGCTCACACCCCTAAATGTACTACCAAAACATATATCGTTTCTGTGCATCAGTACTACAGCGGAACCCTGTCTCAAATAAATAAGTAAATGAATAAATAAATAAGCTTGTCAAAATGTGGAGTTCTGTTATCTTGCCCAGGTAATCTTACTTTGTAGTCTTACATGAGACCCAGGAATCTACATTTTAAAGAAGATACCATTCAAGCCATTTTGCTATAGATGGTTTTTGTATAGTCCAGATGTGGATTCCTATGTTAGAGGTTTAGCCCCCCAATGTGATAGCACTGGGAGAGAAAGGAACCTTTGAGAAGTGGGACCAAGTGTAGGATGTTTAGATGGAGGAGGGCATTGTCCTCTCTGAAGAGATTAAACTAGTTCTCAAGGCTGAATTGTTTGTTCTCTGGCTTCCTATCTGATGACATGACCATATTATTTTCACATGCATTCCCATCACAGTGCAATCTGCTATGATAAAACACAGTACTCACTGATGGCAACAACAATGAGCCATGTGTTCTTCATGTTTAGCTTATAAAACTGTGAGCAAAAAAACCTTTCTCTATAAAAAAATCTTTCTCTATAAAGCTAGCCTGCCCAGGTGCTTCTTCATGTGAACAGACAATAGACCAATATATAATCTGATTCTAAAAAACACTGTTGTACTAATTGGTAATCATTCTACCCACTGCTATCAAGTTTTTGAGCAACAATAGTAGATACTGTACCATATCCAATAATATACTACTCATTACTCTAATTATAAGTTCACTGTTTAGTGAGTACAGAAGTAGATACTAATCTAATTATTAATCCATGAAACTTTAAATCTAAATTCCTAGTACTCAATTGCTAGAATGCTTACTTAAATTCCTATTACTATGTGTAGAATTTAAGTTAAATTATTTTAGTCCTGTTAGTTGTGATTGAGATATAAATATAAATCAGTGAATTCTCTCTATTCCCCTCTTCCACCTTTTGCCAGTGTCTCATTTAGCCTAGGCAGACCCTGAACTCACTATGTAGCAATGGCTGCCTCTACCTCCCTAGTACTGTCACCACAACTGGCTTGTGAGTCAGAACATTTTCTTAAATTATCACCCCACTTCAATATCACATACCTTGTAACTGTTTATAAGCCAGTTAGGCAGAGGGACTCCATGAGACAACAGCTTGTTAATCACACAATGATGATACAAGTTATTCTGGACTCTGTATCTTTCCAAGTAAGTTGACAATAACCTCCATGCTTCATCTGTAGCACTTGAAAAAAGTAAAAAGGACAAAGGAGTTCAGATTCCTCTCCTATTAATTATTAGAATGGTGGTCTTACTATGTATACCAGGTTGATCTTAAGAGCCTACTATCTGCCTCCTGAGTGCTGTGATTATAGGTGTGAGCAGACACACTGAAGCTGTTTCAGATTAAAAAAATTATAAGTTTACACTTATTTTAGTGTGTGTGTGTGTGGGGGGGGATTCATACACCATGCCATGCATCTGGAAGTTACAGAATAACTTTTAAGAGTTGACTCTCTTTTCTACAATATGGGTACCAGGGAATCAAATTAGGGTCCTCTGTAAGAGCAGGGCTCTTAACTGCTAGTCATCTCTCCAGTTAACTAATGAATTGGTAATACAGCTAAATGATAACTAGAAATTAGATGAGCTAATAGAAACTGGAGGTACAGACAGTTATGAGCTGCCATGTGGGTGCTGGGAACTGAACCCAGGTCTGCTGGAAGAACAGCCAGTGCTCTTCACTGCTGAGCCATCTCTCCAGCCCCAAAAACATCTTAAAAAGAAATCAAATGAGTTAAGATTTATTTTTCTCTTACTAACTACATACAATTTATTAATTAATTTATTTAATTCCTTTGTTCTAGGATTTAAAGAAAAAAAGAAATTGGTTCACATCATTAGTACTGATCTCCCAAACTGACCAAGCAATAGATTCATGTAGAAAACAATTAAAACAATTTTTATGTATATGAATATTTTATCTGTATGTATGTATATGCACCATGTGTGTTCCTGATGCCCATGGAGGCCAGAAGAGGGTATTGGATTCCCCTGGAACTGTA